>VZTL01041638.1:111787-166727 GCA_013400535.1 Scopus umbretta
GGGGCTGCCCCGGAGGGGAGCGGGGATCAGACCCAGAGAGGGTCGGGGGCGGCTGCGCAGGAGGTTGGGGATGCCCCGAAGAGGAAATGGGGGGGTCTGACCCACACGGGGCGAGGGCCTGCTGCAGCGGGAGTCAGGGTCTGCCCCGCGGGGGGTGGGCGGCTGCCTCGCAAGGAGGTTGGGGTCTGCCCCGCTGGGTAGAGCGGGGCCAAACCCAGAGACAGTCGAAGCCTGCCCCACAGCGGGGACTGGGGCCTGCCCCACAGAGACACCTGGTACAGGCAGGGATGGACATCCTACCCCGCAAGAGGGTGGGGGTCCTGCCCCACAGGGACATCCAGTGCCGGGGACGGGGGGACACGGGACCGGGTGATCTCCACACCCTCAGAGGGAGCCGAGAGTGGGGCCGGGGGGCAGGTGGGGCCCACTCTCACCCTGCTGCCCCAGAAGTGCCAGGCCAGGCACGAGCAGCCACCTTTCAGGCTAGGTCCCACCACGGGGACAGGGGGGCAAAACCTGGGCTCGGGGAAGGTCCCGCCACCCAGCCCCCCACCAAACGCTGGGCCTGGGAGCCACCCTGCCTCCATGGGAGCAGGACCCTGAGGTCGGGTGAGCCCCCTTTGAGACGCAGGGCTCCATGCCCCTAGGGCTGCCCACATCTCTCCAGCCCGGCTCCCCACAGGGCATATATGCACACCCCCAGACCACAGCCATCTGCAGCAGGCTCAGCACCTCCCCTGCGGCACTGCCCCACGAGGGTGCCCGAAAGTCAGGGTACGGCCGGAGGTGCAGAGGCAGAGCTCTCCCGGCTTTGAGGTGTCGGTGCGAAATGCCCATTGCAAACCCTATCACGCTCCTCTCCCTGCTGCCCGACTGTCACAGGCGACGCAGAGGATTTTAAGTACAAGGGGTGTACTTAAAGTTACACGGAGGTGTACACACTTTAAGTTACACAGAGGTGACTTTTTTTCCACTAAAAAAATAACAACAAAGCCAAGGGAATGGAACTAAGCTAATGAAGCTGGAAAACTCAGTTAGTATCGTTGTGGCTTTGTATGGTTAAAGTCAGGTACCGAGGCAGCCTGAGTTCCCTCAGCCGTGGGAATATCAGCTTTGGGGCTTTACTTAAAGTTAACATTTGCTGCTGTAGTTTTTTGATTTTTTGGTTTTGTTTTTGTTTTTCAAATTAAGAAAAATGCAAAATGCTGCTGTTGACGACTCGTGTGGCACAACTTTCAGCACAGGATTACTCACGGCCCTGGAGTTATACAACAACATGTTTGTTTGTGGGATCGACGAGAGCAGGGTGGGACGACGGTTTGCGGCATTCAGCACGCTCCGTGAAATCCCTGTGATACATCCTGGCACCAAGTACGCGGTCCCATCCCAGTCCCTGGATCTTCCCAAGCAGTAACTCGGGTTTTACAAGAGTTTAATCAAGCATGGTCCCTTTCTCTGGCTGTCCATCATGCTGCGGATACCTTGTCATAGAAGAGCTGCCCATTTGCTTTACATTTGAAAACATGCCACTGCTTGTTTGCACCTTGCCCAAGCTGGGTGGCAATTTTAACCATCCCTGTTTCACTTCTGGAGGAATCCAGTTAGTTTTGGGGTCCCTGTGGCAGCAGCACTCCATTGCTGCTTGCAGCACTCATTGCTCTGAGTGTAGGGGACTCCAAAACTCCAAGCTAAAAAAATGTTCCCCTGAAATTAGAAGCAAATAACGAAGATATTTTTATTCCACTTCACGTTACAAAATCCCTTTTTGTATTACAGAACCCGAGTTTTAGCCTGAGTGACTCAAGGAATTCTCTTCAAGAAGACAAAAAAAAAAAGAGTAGAAAAAAAGCCCAGCACACACTTTGCATTTGTTACTCCCACAAATCGCAAAGTGGGAAAATGGGATGCACAGCCCTGCACACAAGCAGCCCCTCAAAAGCCTGCCTTTAAAACAGATTTTCCAGCAGATGTTCAACAGAAAATGGAGCGAATTATTTTCACCGCACACTCACGACTTCTCAGGGATGGGGGGAAGGAGACTCTCGATACCTTTTTTATGATCTGCCGTTGACTTCGCTAATGACTCACATTTGATTCCAATGAGATATTTTCATGTGACTAATGAATCTATATTTGGAGGCGTAAGAGGGTTTGGCTAATTATCTGTTGCAGTCAGTTAAATATTCCAAGTATTCAAAGTAGGTTTTCTTCCAGTGGCAAATGTTATGCCCCCACAGTCTGTCTTCTCCTGGTGCTTTAAAAGCAGTCCAGCACTTTGACTTGTACCAAGCTGACATCTGGGTTTCTGCGTGTGTAAGCACAAGAGATGGCCTGAACTTAATTATACAGCGAACCAATCCTGCATTTTTCAGGTGGCCAATAGGTCATTCCCCAAGGGACGATTTAAACCCGATTTTTCAACACGTACTTGATGCTTGCAGCGGCCCATTTTGCTGGGGCCATTTACTGGGGTGCCATTAATAACTCCTGGCAGGGGCAAATTCCTTATGAGCACCATTGTGTAGGCTGCTTGTGCACAAATCATTTTTCCACAGGGAGGGCTCGAAATCTGATGAGAGAAGGGAAGGGAGAGAGGAGGGGGGGGGAAGGGGCTCCGTCAGCTCAGCTGCCTGAATTGCAGGAGGACATTAAAGATAATGATCCTGGAGGGAAAGAAACCGTACGCAGCTCAGATGTGGGAACGAGCCAGGATTTCCTGTTCATATGCCTCTTTAGTAGGTGCTCGGGCTGTTCTTCTTCTTTTATCGCCGTCATTTTCTTTGTCCGCCACTGAAGCAATAACGCCGGTGCAGATACAATGGATCAGATGTTCCCCCTGCCCCTGCTGCTGCAGCCCTTGGCCAGGAGACCTCTCTGTGCCGCTCTCCAACTCCAGCAGAACAATAAAGAAGGTTTTACAGCTGTTGTGGGGATGGGGGGAGGCAGGGAGGCAGAGGGAAAACAGCTTGAGTGCCCGTGGCCAGCTATAATTTCTCCAGTGGGTCTTTGCTGACAGTTTTAGGATTAACAAGTGAGCTCTGTTCCCAGGCATTTACCCCTCTGGATAAGCTGGCCTGTTTGTTCTCAAGGGTTTATTTTACCCTACAAAATATGGCATTGCCAAACAGATGTAGGCTTGTTCCTAGAAAGGCAAGTTATAGCTGAAGCTGCATCTCACAGAGGCTTTAGCCCTTGGAATTGTTTGGAAATGCTACAGTATTCCTCCGACCCTTTTCAGGGCAGTTTTTTCCCACAGACGTGCTGGTCGATTCTTTTATGGCTCTGTCCTTTGTCAAGGATGAATTAGGAAAAATAAACTCGCAAACAAAAAGTGGAGGCCCAGCACGGAGATCCTCTTGCTCCTAATGATTAAGAAGTATTTTACAGCTCCAAGTGTGTGGGGGGAAGAAAACAATGTGTCCTCCTGCGTTTTTCTTTCCCTCACTTTTAGCCTGGTGGGTAATTTAGCGGGGAGGGGGGGGGGAAGAGGAAAGAAGAATAAAACAGTCTTATTATTTTTAAAGGCCTCCTTGTCAATAGACTGGCATGAAGTGCTTTATGGCGAGTGCTGGAGAAAACCTCCCGTGTCCCAGAGCTGGTGTGGTGAGGGACAGGTGATGAGGAAGGGAAGGCTGCGAGGAGGAAGGCTGCAAGGATGAGTGCTGGCCCTGATGAGACTATTTAGTGGCCAGCATCTTGCTTTCCCCCTGGAGATTTGGCAAACTTCAGCCACGAGTAAAGGTTTCCTGAGGGCCTGGCACCTTGGAATTGCCACTGACTCACAGTGAAGCGCATCAGGGTGGGACAGTGAGGGGTCTGCCCTCCCTCGCCCCCGTCCCTCCCCGGGAGGTGGCAGAGGAACATGCCCAAGGTCAGGGTGAGTTGGTGGTGGGGACAGAAGGAGTTCAGCCCAGATCCCTGTCCTCTGCAGAGGGGGACTCCGGCTCCCCCTCAAAAGGAACAAAATAGCCTTAAAATCCAATTACGGAGGTGCCAAGTCTCTTCACAAGACATGTGTGTGTTCATGATCTCAGGTGATGCCCTGCCCTTGCTGGCCAGCATGGTTTTTTTCCCCTCAACAACAGGTCAAGCATGCTGCCGGAGCGTTGGCAGGGCTGGATCCCCCCCCTGCACACTCTTGGAGGGAAATCCCACCTCACCCACAAGCCCAGCTCCTGTTCCCTACACTGGCATTTGGGAAATGGCTCCCTGTCCCCTCCACAGGCTCCTTAGGACCGTAGGTCCCAGATGCTCCAGTCCCACTGTTGCCTTACCCCCCTGGACACAGGAGTGGGGAGGGTGAAACTTAACCTGCCTCCAGACACCCCAGTTCAGCAGCCTCATCCACCAAGTTGGAGTGGTGGGAGTGAGCTGAGGAGGACACTGCAGGGAGGAGGGAGGCACTGCGAGACCCACTCGATCCAGCCTGCCCACAGTGCTAGCTGCTCCCCAAGGCAATCACACTGAAAACGGCAAGCTTTCAAGGAAATAAAAGAATGGCCTAGAAATGAGTTGTCGGCATCGCCTCTTCTTCCTTCTCAGGGCTAGGTGCCCAGAGGTGTGCTGCAAGCCTTACCTGTGCTGCCAGGGCAGGCAGGAGGGAGCAAAATTTCTAGTGGTGCAAGGACCAGATTTTGCCCACCCACCGGGCTCAGTCAGCAGAAGTGGCTGAACATGAAAGTGGGAATGGTTATCATCTGAAATGAAGCTCATGTTTTCTCACTTGGAGCAACGAGCAGGCTCCAAGCGCTCCCCTTGCTCCTGCACGAGGCAGGGACAGAGCTGCACCACCTGAGTTGTTGCACGTCTCCCCAGCACACCTCCTGCCTGTCCCTGCCCTCCAGCCTCCTCTCCTCGTGGTGACTCTCTTTTGTTTGCCCTGCCATTGCACCTCAGCCTCTTGTCCTTCCCCCCCACTAAAACTCATCCAGCATGTTTCATGCTTTCCCCAGCACTTGCTCTCTGGAGCTTGGTTGGCTCCGGTGCAAGGACCACGGTGACCCCATGAGCTCCTGAGGCTCTGATCCCCACCCTTAGCTCAGCTGCTCCTCAGGTCACACTCAGGGGTAGGTCTCAACCTGCATGATGCCCCAGGCCCCCCTCTCCATCCTCAAATTGTTTTCCCCAGGTGCATCAGCCCGGCCAGAGTTCAGATGTCAGCAGAAGGGTCAATTATAGGCCACTTTCTTTACATTTACCCTATCAGATGTTTTTAGGGCAGCCCTAAATGCATTATCTATCAGCCTGATCCAGTAATTACAAATGCTTGGGAGTGGTCCAGGCTAGTTTGTTTAGGTTTCTCCAGCACTGATTAGAGATTAGCAGAGCTAAAACCACCCCTTAGCTGGAAGGCATAAAGCACTAGAGGTTTTCAGGCTCAAGGGCCAGGTGCTTTGTACCTGCCCATCTCCAAGGCACCGCCGCTCTCCAGCGAGGGTGCAGGGGAGGGAGGCAGGCAGGGTGCCGTGAGCTTGTCTGGTCTGCAGTTGCCATACATAGCAGAGGTTTGTGGATTTGGACACCCCAGTAGCCAAACTCCTCACTCATCTCTAAGCGTCACTCAAAGATGCCTTCATAAGTCTCAGGTGTACAAAGCAGTTTGAAACCAAGCAGCTGACCAGGAGGAGGTCATGCAGAAAGGGTTAAATATTGTCCTAGGCTGGTCAGGCACAGTGATTTGGCTTATGGGGATCATAAAACAAGAGCAGAAAAGATCTGTGTGGACATTGTCCTTGACTTCAGGAGGTACCAGGGTTAACTGCTGTTGGAAGAGGACCTGGCAAGGATGAAGGAGATGTAGCTGAGGACGGGGAAGGAAGAGCCTTTATCTCAGTCTAAGGTAGCAGCGCATCTTTGCAGAGACATTCCTACTTTAAACCAATCTCTGTTTGAAGTGGGCCTTGGGTGACTAAAGGACCTGGTACTACCCACAGCTTCTGTATTACAGTTTCCCAGTTGTGGTCCTCAGGGTATCAGCAGAAGGTGACCTCTTTGCAAAGACCCTAAAACTTCAGCACCTTTTCAGACATCACAAAATCCTAGCCCTAACCTATAGGGAACAAGGATTAATACTCTCTGGGTTTGGTGGCTAACAGCCCTAGCTTCTTACCTGAGGACCTGCTCCTCTGGCCTCAGAGACTTTCCCTTTCCAGGCTACTCAATCCTGACTTCCCTTCAGTGGTAGGAGCACCTCCACAAACTCACAGACATGGGTATAAAGCCACTACATTGCTTACACCTACTGAGTCTTCCAATGTGCTCCTTGGTTTCCATGGGGATTTAGATCCTCAGATAGAAGTTAGATTCAAAATCCCTTTGTTTCAGTGAGCCCAGATGCTAGAGGGTCAGCTCCCTGGAGAGGGCTGGAACAGTCTCCCAGCCCCGTGACACAGTGGGAATAGGAAACAGGCAGGATCCCCCTGACCCATATGAGAACCCAAAGATCCCTTTGACACTTACATTGACAGGCTTTCTCTCGGTGTCTGGTACCCCTTGAGCAGGGCAGCGGGATGAAAGCATTTCAAAGCACACGTAGATGCTTAAGAATTTTATTAGCAGCATCAGCCAACATTTTCACTTGCTTTGTATTTGCTGTTGGAAAAGTAATAACAGCTTTGGAGAACCTACTCAGGAGAGAAAACGTCTCTTTCCTAGGCACCACACTGGGATACTGCTTTGAGTAACAACATTGCATGCAGGAATGGAGTAGAAAGGGGCTGCAGTCCCAGGAGGAGCAGGGATTGCTTACATGAGCCCACAGAAAGTGCTTGGGTGGAACACGATGAAGGAAAGGAAAGTGTGGTGTGACTACATACAAAGAAAAGACTCCAGCTGCAGGTCTCTAGCTGCTGATGTCAAAGCCTCCTCGGGGAAGCAACTTTATTCATCTCCTGGGACAAATAAAACAAGACCCAGAGCACAGAGCTCTCCTAGGGCAAGAGAAGTGTTTGAAGGTGCACTGATATTTACCTCTAACACAACGGAAACCCCAGGCCCCTGCAACCTCTTGGCTGTTGAGAAATAGGAGCTACTCCAGGACTAGGGAGTATGCAGGGCTGTGCTGCCTTTGACCCCCTACCAAATCCTAAAACAAGAATTTCCGCAGTCCCGTTTCCCTGGTCCTGTGTCTGCACCTCCCTTGGGTCTGACTCATTTCTGGAGATGTGGCCGAGGCAGAGGGAGGTGGAGCCAAGAGCTGAGGGGATGGAGCATCTTGCCGAAACAGGTCCTTATCCCACAGCTCTCCTGGCATCAAGACAAGCTCTGTCCCTGCTCAGTGGTAAAGGCAGAAACCATTCATAGGGCATTTGGGGGCAACACCAACTCTGCCTTTCTGCCTCCCAGACAAAACCCCTTGTCCTCCTCAGCAACAGCACAGGAGAAAGACTGAGGAAGCAACCCTGTACAAAAGTGTCTTTCTGCTGGAAGCTACAGGTGAACATCTCTGGTGAGCATCACAGCCATTTGACCAATAACAGTACTCAACCAAGAAGCCAGCAGAAAAACACAGGGCCTCAACTCAGAATATTTAATCATAAGCTTTAAAGCACATTTCCTGTCCAGGCAGGTGTGGGAGGAGGTGATCGGGATGATCTCACCCCAAGGTAACGCGATGAGCCCTCCTGCACTGTTGCAGCCCTGCTGAGGCAGCCAGGCAGCCTGGCGGGTGGGTTTCCCCTTGCAGGACACTCCCACGGCAGTGAGTCTTTCCATTTCTTCAGTATGTTTATATGTGCCAGCCTGTGAACACAAGCAGTGACATGCAGCCCACAAGCAAGACCTTTTGCACGACTTTCTGCCCAAGCATCGCTGCTTGTTTGTGGCTTGCCACTCTGGACCTTCACTGATTCCTGTTGCACAGAAGGAGCTAGACTAACATGCTGTCCCTTCTCTTGCTGATATGGACACCCTGCCAAAGAAAATACCTGACAAAAGTATCAAGGATGGGACACCACTGCCGGAGGCTGTATATTCCTTCCACTCCAAAAAAAGCTCCCCTGGTGACCCCACAAACCAGTACCTCCTGGAGCATCCCACCACAAGCAAACAGATGCCATGCAAAGCAGAGGGTTTAGCTAGAGACCTCCAGAGGTCCCCTTCAGAACTGGAAAAAGTTGCTGAGGGTCTGTTCCAGTCCACTTTTGAATGTCTCCAGGGATGGAGATCCCACAGCCTCTCTGGGCTAAACCACTCTCCTTGTGAACTTACTTTCTTTTCATTGACAGGACTTCCCTCGCAGCAACTTGTCCCTGTTGCTTCTTGTCCTTTCACGGTGCCCCTCTGAGAAGAGAACCGCTCCATGCTCTCTGAACCCTCCCTTTGGAGAGTCAGAGACAGCAATTAGCTCTTGGCCCTCTCTTCTCCAAATTGAACAAACCCAGCCCGCAGCCTTTCCTCATTGCCTGCTATCACATGCTAGTTATTAACCAAACCTTTTATTAAAGATTCTGGTGTCTCAGTCAGCAGAAGAGCAGGATTTTAAGTTTACAGCTCTGTGTCTATTTCCAAGAATATTCTACTGGCCTGATGTACAAAGCTACTTAAACCTTAAAATGAAGTCATCTCTGCTGCAGAATACAGCTTGCTAATTAACCCATCACAAAAACACTACAGCTAAGATCTCAAAGCCTGAGCACCAGCATAGCCCATGAAAGGGCAAAGGGCTTTTAGGAAGATAACGGGAGGGATCCAGATCACGGGTTTGCCTGGACATCAGAGCTGCAGGAGCCAAGCTCTATCATATTGCTTTGAAAGCAAGCGGACATTCAAGTCGAGGACGCTCCCACTCAAGTAAACTAAACTTGGCTTTTAAGCGCAGCCCCACTCCGCAAAGCAGCTCTATAAAAATGTCATTGTGGGGCTTCCTGTTTGTTGTCTCTCACAGACTCCAGATGAAACCCATCCCACCAGAGAGAGCTGTTTCCTAATGAGCCTTCTGCAAATGCAGGTTTTCCTCCCTGACCCACCAGCTCTAAAACAAAGGGTCCAAATCTACCTCCCCAAACCCTAGGCAACACCCTGGCTTTTGGGATATCCACCTGTCCAGAACCTGCTAATCTGCTTTCTTGCCCCATGCTGGATCCATCCTTCTCCTCCAGCATCTGCCTCTCCCATGGGTCACTCAGTCCTGGTGGGCATTGCTTGGTGTGACCACAGGGGGATATGGGGAGCAGTCAAGAGCAAACACAGCCCTTACCTTAGGCAATAAACCAGTTACTCTCTTTTTTACCTACCAGAACAGCTGTGAGCTGGAGTAAAACCTACCTGCCTTCATTGCTGGGATTTTTCAGAAGAGCCTAAGAGAACCAGAAGCCTGTGCACTACAGGCATTAAAAGGCAAATGAGTACATGATTTCCTAGAGCGTTTTTGACTCTCCCAGCCTGCAGTAAGTACAGCCCAATTCTGACCCTTCAAAGGAAGCAAATGCACAACAACTGGTGCTGTTTTTCCACAGTGTCTTTTGAGAGCTGAACCACACTTTAAATCACTTTGATGATGCACACACACTAATTTGTCCTGAGAACAAAGAGAGAGCGTGTCCCCCCCCCCCAAAAAAAAAAATAATAATAAAAAAAATCTGCTTCACTTCGGACTTGCTTTTTTTTTAATTTGCTGGTTAAATCTTAAACCTCAGTCAGGTCTAAAGGTAAACAGTGCACATCCCCAGAAAGAAGGGGGTTTCACTAGGAAAATTCTGTCCTGGAGCACATGGGACTGTATACCTGCCAGCTGGAACAGCTGAACAACAGTATTCACATTGATAACAACGTGAATAGATGGATGCACTATAGCTGTAAAGGAGCAGCAGGCACAATTTGAGCAATATTTGTGCACACCTTGGGCAGAACTGCTCCTTGCTTATAGCAGGCAGGCTGAGGAAACGGCAGCTCTTCCAGGGAATCAGGTTTCAAGACCCCAGGGCTTGTGCTCCAAAGTGGACCAAATAAAGAGGAAGATGTCTTCCAAAACAGCAGGAAACAGACACAGGAAACAAAAACTATACAAAAAATACTTCTCGTATCTAGCCACATTAGTAAGGCTGAATAATAGCTACAAATTTTGAATGCAAGAACATGCCAGTACCAGTCAGGACACCAATGTTGCAAAGAATAAAATATGGTTTTACTGGCCAGGAGAAATGGCTGGTGAAGAGGGGAAAAAAGGGGTTGGATAATGTGATCTTGTCTGCTGACAGCCCAAAACGATCCCAAAGGATCTTTCCTGAGCAATTTGCTGGATTTGCTGCTCTGGACCTGATGTGAGCCGTGCAGGAGGGACTGCAGGAACGGGATTGCTCTCTTGGCTCGCTTGCCCTCTGCCGGTTGCCAGGAGCTTGGCGAGCCCAGCCTGATACCCAGAGCACCATGGTTAAAGTCAGCTCTTTTACAGTCCAGTGCTGCGTTTCTGCAGGGCTGCATGCACTGGGAATTGCAAGGGAAAGGGTTAGGGAAAAGCTGAACACAAGGTATGGCAGAACTAGAAACTGCAGTGGATACAGAAAGTGATGGAGGGTGAGTTAAAAAAAGAAACATCTTCCTCTTGCCACTTGTGCCTCTGAATTGTCCAATGTCTCCATGAAACAAGGTTTTTCTAACTCAGGTTCTCAAGATTTGGGTGTCTATCTTCATGAAGGAGATTAGCACTGCTTTCTAGTGCTATATTAATGTGCCTAGAAGAGCAAAAGGTGGATGTCAGGAGGGTACTGCCATCCTTCTGTCCAAGCAGGACTGTCCAGCCCCATGGAGAGGAGATGGGCACGTGACTGGCACTGTGAGAAGACGTCCAGCTTTCAAACTCCTCCAGCCACTTAGCCACTGCAGAAACAACCCCCAGCCCAATGGCTTTTGTGGGCCAGCCCAACCCAGCAGAGCATAAACACAAAAGATCTCCTAGGAAATAGCTTCTGCATCTCTTAATTTCATGGGACAAGTCAGGGCAGAGAGCTGCATGGGAGCCAGCCAGGATTCCTGTATACACACACCACCAGCAGCCTGCGCACGAGCTCCCACGAGGTTTAAATCATGGTCTGTGGGAAAACGTCAGCTTCTGTAGATGAACTATTCACATCAAAAAAATCAATGGTAATGATAAGAACCTGGAGAGGTTTGAGAACAAGCTCAGTGTGATCCACATGGTGCCATAATAGCCGCTCTTTCACCTGCATCCTCCCAGATAGGTAGAGTCTTTCTTAGGACACCTCGCATCCCCCACTGCTGGGAATTCACTGGAAAACCCACCCTGGTGTGGCAGAGATGGGACCCAACCATGCAGCTTCCTATACCCATAATCACCAAAATCAGAGGTTGCCCTCTACACCCACTTTTCTCCCACAAAAGCAAGTAGATGCTCCCACTCCAGCATGTCAGTAACTTCACACATGAGGACAAAGGGTGTCACCGCATGCACGTTGCCATTTTGTCAATAAACACAGTCATTACTCAAAGAAGGGCAAAAGCACAGTGAACAGTATGAAGTGCTTAGTAAACCAGTTCACCACACTGGTCTGAACTGGGAAGAGCTGTGAGAGATCAGCCTGCCAAATCCTCTGCTGGAGTCCTTCCCAATTACCCAAGCCGGCCAGGACAGCACAGCTTGGCCAGGAAGCTGATGGGATGGGATATTTGCAGGCAGCTGGACTTCCCCTGTGTCTAGACTGACTTGGGGAGGCAGGGGGATTGCACTCTATAACTCATCCCAGGCACCTGGCAGCATGGCAGTGGTCTCCACTCTCCTCTGCAAAACCTGACAGCTGGGGTGTAGTTTGTGTGCATGATCCTGAGGATAACTAGTCTGCAGCTGGGCCAGGGTACCGAGATGCTCTGGCTGGGGACCAGGCAGTCTGGCTGCAACCTTTGTGCTCAGCTCTGAGAGCACAGGCAGACAAACCTGCTCTATCACCGCTTCTGTTCATGGCGTGTTCTGTACCTAACTCATGGGATCCTTTGAACATGAGCAGGTTGGAGCTCTGGGTGTCTGCTTTCAAACCCACTCTTGAACTGGCAGCATGGATGTCACAGCTAGCTTGTGGGTACCACAGCCTAGCGTGAACCCAGAAAGTCTAGCAGGGCTGTACTTCACACTGGGACAATAAAGCCACCATCCCCTGGGATGGCAATAAACTGTCCCCAGAAAAGAACAACTCTGCTGGTGTAACTGCACTGGGGACTTCAGTGAGCCCAGCTAAAGCCACTAAATCACATCACCTCTCACCCCTGACCCGCATAGCTCTGCGGGTAAAAGTCTGTACCATTGCTTTGGCCAGAAGCATTAGACATAACAAATGTATTTTTAAAACAAGGGGGAGGAACATTTTTCAGGCCTAGGGGATAGAGGATGTTGGCTTGAACTGCAGGAGAAAGTTCAAGGTCAAAACCTCCTGCATGCAAACCAGCTCCTCTGGCAATGCTTTGTAGCAGTGCCAAGTATCATGTCCTATTCTAACATCTTCCACACCTCTCTCCTTTGGACAGACACATATTTCTTGGGGAAAAAAAAAAAAATCAGGCAGTAAATCATCTCTACTCTTAGCTGGTAAAGTCCTCAAGGAAAGGACAGTCTTCAAATAATACTTGAAAACCATGCGATAGAAAGACAGGTGATGCTGTCTTTCTTACACCAAGATGTGGGTGCGTGCCTCAGCTCATGCTTCTCACCCAGGATCCCAACAGAAGGTTTGGGCTTCATCATTCTTGTTATCACCTTTCTTCCAATACAGGTGGACAAGCAGATCATACATCAATAAAATGGATCATGTTTAGAGCACACCTGACTCTTTACCATGGTTTTCCTCCCACTGGGAAGCCAACCTGAAAGAACTCCAGACCACTCTCAAGGGACACCTATCCAAAACCCCTTTTCCAAAAGATTGCCTTATTATTCGTAGCAATTGTCCCAGCCAATCAAATGGCTACTTAGTGGATTGAGCTGCAGTCAATTGACAAAAGCAAGAGGTAAAACCAGACTGAAGTCCTATCTTGGGCCTCACCGCCAACAGATGTGGTTTTATAAGTTGGTTTTCTTGGGTTTTTTTAAGTATTTTACTGTCTTCCTCATTGGAAGAGAGGCAAGTGGTTGACTGTAGGGAAGTGATGAAGCCCACCCTACTCACAATGTTTAGATCATCTCACTCATCTCCCCCAGCCTGAGCCACAGCAGATACTGCACAAGTTAGATTTGCAAGATAAAGTTATCTTTTCAAATATGTTTAGTTTGGCATTTTGGTGAGCAGTATTTCCTGCAATCAAACCTCATCTTGTAGGTATGCTTACTCCCCTGAAGAAATGTCCTTGTGTACAGCAGATTAATCAGTGTCCCCTGGGTATGGAGTTCCTTCATTTTTATTATAGTAAACTATTTTCAGGAAAAATACTGCCTCAGGAAACTAACTACACTACAGATGCTAAAAAAATGTACCTTGTATGGCTCAAAACAATCAGCATGGTCATTTTTTTGCTCTACCCATTTTCAGTTCCTTGCCACCCTTAAAAAAAAGGTTGAGGAAGGTGCATAATAGAGGTCCTGCAATTTTGTTCTGAGGTCTTTACCTGCTCTTTAATTCACCTAAATCCTCAACAGAATATTTTTCACATGCCTGTCCAAAAGCAGTCCACCATTCAAGAGCTTACCCAGCTACCTCTGACTGCAAAGCACTCTCATTAACCATTTTCTTTATAGTGCTCCTCACCACATAGGTGTACCACACACTTCTCAAAGGTTTTGGAGAGGCAGCCACCCTGGGGTGGCACTCGGCAGCTCCTCAGAAGGGCTGAGCAGAGCCCTGCAGCTGGAAGGGGAAGCTCTGAATGTCTCACGGGAACATGCTGTCAGCACGGCAGCGTGCCAGAGTCAACACTTGTGCTGACCTTCAGCTGTGAGCAGGAAAATCCCATAACAGAGACTGTGCCACAAACATCTGTGCTCTCACCGTGGCCAGGTGAAATTAGTGTAACAGTCTGTTAATTGGCTTCTCCCTGAAACCAGTCTGGGGCAGCAGTGCCGGGGATTGTGCAGCACAGGAGGAGCAATGGTTGCACTCCCCATTGTGCTCCCCATCTAGGCAGACTTGCTCCTGGGGACTGTGTGTTTGCCAGCTGGGCTTGCAATGGGTCACCTCCAGGCCTCCTGGCTCATCCAGGCTCACCCTGTCTCCAGTTAGGTTCTTCACCCCAGGACTATCTTCCTGGAGGAGATCTGACGGCCTGAGCCACCCCATCCTTTAGGCTGCCCACAGAGACCCACCAGTGGCTGGCTGACCCACAAGGAACAAACCCTCCCCTTGATGGTCCACCTTGTCCTAGAGACACAGATCTCCTTCTGCCAGTGCCTGGTGATTAGAGAGCTGCTCCTGGTGCCAGGTTCTCCTCCGCTGCCTGGCTGTACTCTGGGACACACTGGCTTCATGTCCAAATTTTTCAAATATTTTGCTTTGTGGTTTTTCATGCAGCGCTCAAGATATTTTGCAAAAGGCACCTTATAAATTGACTCAATAAATACACATAAAACACTGGGTTTAATCCTTCCTTTCACATTCTTCTTTTCATTATTAAAATGTCCCCAATTTGCTGACTCCCTCTCCCCACCCTGTGTTTAGGCCAGGCCAGTCCAACTTAAAATACCTTTGGCTTCTACAGGAAGACTGGAAAATGACTATTTTATTTCAAGGAAGCTTGTTTTGGACTAAAATCAGGGCTTGTAAATTGTCAAAGCAAAGAATGGCTGTAAGGACTATCACATCAGGTGCACAAAATAACAACAGTGTGGTGGTGTTTTCATGCCAAGGGGCCCAGTACCATACAACAAGACCTCCACTCACCAGCCCTTTCTCATTGGGGCATCCTGAATGGGAAAAAGTACATACAAAAGAATAACAAATTCTCAGGGATAGAGAGGCTGAAGGACACCCAGACATGGGTTTAGCAGTGTGGGTACAGCCTTGGGGACAGGCAGGACCTGCACACACCATTGGTGGGACTGGCTCCCTTTTATGGGTTGAAAAGGTGCCTGACTGCAGTGAATGACTCCTAAAAGGTGGGTACAGCCTCTCCAAAAACAAGATCAGATGGGCACTGGTTTGAAATTAACTTCAGAAGAAGATCCATCAAGCCTGCTTTGGTTTCCTCGTCACCATGGTGTTTGCATCATATCCAGCACCAGGGATGCTCACAACAACTGTCTGCTCTCTTCAGCCTCCAGTTCCCATCTTCTCCTTGCAGCCCAGCTCTGCTCAGCACTGATGGACCATCTCCAGGCCCTTTGTGTATTAAAGTAATGGGACAAACCAACAAGGAGAAGCAGTGAAGGTCAAATTGTCGTGATAGCAGTTTAGCCTGCACTGACCCATGCTTTGCACTCATAGGTTTCCTCCAGCAGCTGAGAGATGGAGAGAGACAGCAAAGTACTAGAAGGGCATTTTGTACATCACCAGGTAATACCTGAGCGTTCAGGATTTTCTCTGCCACCAAGTGACAGAGCCTCATCTGAAAAATGAGAATTAAGCTTTGTTACCTGCACTGCAGCCACAGGGCACAGTGGGAGACTCATGCCATCCGTAGGGATAAGGGGATACCCTCATCTGGCAGGACTCTAGGTGACAAGCCCCAGAGGATAATCTAAGAATAATAAAAAAAACAGGTGCTCTTTAAAAAGCACAAAGTTCCTAAATAGGGTCTCATCAGCTAAGAGATCAGAGCAGCTGAGACCACACTAGCCCAGATTTTGTTCCTGGAGCTCTAACCCTGTGGTTTAACTTTCTTAAGATTCCTTTAAGGATCACAATGTTCTGGACAAGAGACCTTTGGGACCTCTTGGGTAAACGTGGGCATTTCTTGTATTCATTACCAGCCTCTGGCTGCATTAATACCTTAGCTATTTCATCACAGGCCTCTCATGCTTGTTAATATGTCTTTTGGACTCATTTCAGCCCGCAAGCCTCCCAGTTCCACAGTTTTGCTGAACAGCTTTGTCCTTTTTCAGAAGGAGCTGAGCACTGTGGTCTGGAGGTTAAAGCCCTGGAGGCCTGTGCATGGGATGGCTGGCCTCTGTCTCTGGCTCACAGCAGCCTGGGCACCCCTTTTACCCTTTCCATCCCTCTGAGCTCTATGGAGAGAACCTGGCAGCAGCAGGGTGACCTGGCCTGTGGTGTTTGCGGGAGAATTACCTGTGCACGGGCACATTTGTGTGTATCTGATGTTCTCACTTCACTGATAACCCGAAGCATGAGGGCAGTAGTGAAGCCAGGGACAACACAAGCTCAGCCAGCCATGTCTGACACTCGTGAAGCGTTACTGCAAGACCTGAAAGGCAGAGGGGTCAGGCTGCTTTGTCCAACAAATGAAGGGATAAAACCAGCTTTTGACACAACTCTAATTATTTAAAGATGACCACAAGCCCAAATGGAACTTTGTCTTCCAGGTCTGAAAGGGGAAGGACATGAGGGTCCTTTTCATGGGATTTGTCTGGATTTTTCTTTGCAGAAATAGTTTGGTCCAGGGGTCAGAGAGAGCCTGCAAACAGAGCCAGAGATAGCAAACCCAAGCCCATGTGCTCAATGCAAACCAAGCCCTGAGAAGTGGGCATGGTGATGACCTTCAATGCCTTCTGCGGGAGGAAGATGCACAGAGCAGATGAAGACCCCATTCCATGCGCTTATGGTGGCTTCCCTGCCCATCCTGCAGGAGAACCCTCCTCACCCCCTTTCCCTTGCAGGTGCGAAAAAACTGGAACTCATGCACAAACTGGTGTTTCTCACCTCTGTTGAAGTGAATCCTACTGGGGTCAAAACCCCAAGGCTTGGGTCACAGGGGCTGGCAACTAAATGTCAGGCAGGCCAGCTAATGGCACCTGGCTGGCAAGGTTGTGTCACCATCACCAGGCTGTTTGAGAGGGACCTTCCAGGCAACTGTCTTTGCTGCCACCTAAGCATGGAGGTTTTGATCCTCTCTAAGGCTTTTAACAGTGGTTTAATGAAGAATTAGCCAAACTGGTCAGGAAGAAAGGTTCTTAAAATGTTGTCACTTTTCCCTGCTAAAAATTATCATTATCCTTGACGTCTTTTTAACATGTTTCTCATGTTTAGGATGAAGAAACAAAACCTCTAATGCTTTCAGCAAAGGCGCATAAATTTGTTCTAAAAGAAAATAACCTCAGAGTTGGGGTTATTTGGTCAGTTTCCCTTGAAAAAATCTAGGAAAAAAAGTGCTCAAAGAGAGATGTGCCCTGTTAAAATGCTCAGTTTCACAAAAAGGAATGGTTTTCATCGTAGATAAACAATTCCTGTAAGAAAAGTAGAAGCATATCTGATGAGATACTTCGTACAGGTTTGGTTCAATAGGAGATACTGGATCTAGTACCCTGTTATTCTTATCCTGTCACACTCTTTCTGAAACTGTCAGTAAAAGAACCTGCATCCTATAACCAGGTAACTAAACAAGACTGATAAGTCTTTGCTTTTTTCATTATAGACAGGGATTTGTTGTTGTTCTTGAAAGCCTTAATTTGCAGTATTCAACAGCTTAACAATTTCCCCACACCTTCTTCTCATTAATTGCATCAATGAAAGGAATACATTTGATTTATATCCATCTACGTCAAAAACCATGATGAGTGACACTTTTTAATAGGAACAATGTATTCAGCAATAAGACAAACGTCACAGGGCTTTCCAGGATGACAATAAACTGTTAGATCTTGGAGTTTTTAAAGCACGGATAAGGTAAAGTAATTTGGATTGTTCCTCCTGGTGCCAAGTCTGAAGCTGATGCTTTGCCAAATCTACCTTAGAAGTACAAATTGGCAAGGAAAAGCAATGAAAGATATGAACTTGTCACTTACTTTCCTGTTGCTCCAGGCTGGATCTCAAACTTCTTCTCAAACTTCTCAAACTCTTCTCCAAAACAGCTGTCTCCATGGTACTCACATCCTACCCAAAGAGAAATCCTTGAAGAAACTCTTCCACCATGGTCCACCCTAACACCCCTTTTTCCCTCATCTCCTTTCAAGGGAGTGAGTACAGGCGTCTCCTCAGTGTGAGCTGCAGATGATGACTTCAAGGACCTTACCTATGGGTAGGAGAGAAAGGAAGGAGGAACTGGAAAGGATATTGATGCTTCTGCAGGCCAAATGAAACCTTTCACAAGGCCAGAGATGCAGATAAAGTGCCTTACTGTGTTGCAAACTGTATAGCATCCCTCCTGCCCCCACATTTAAGGAAAGAGTCAGAGGTGGCATTAGCAGACAATATCTGGTTCAAATGAACTATCTGACCATGCTTTTATCTATCAGCAAGTCCACAAGATACCCAGATCTGTTTGCCTTTCTTTCCATAAATGTTGTCATGCAGGTCTGGTCACTGCAAACAGTTCCACACTGGTCACTCTGGAAACTTCATCCATTTGTGCCATGAGAAGAAACCAGCCAGCTGACGCAGCACAAGCTTCAGTCCAGACAGGAGCAGAGAAGGAGGAGCCTGTCTTTTACCAGTTCTCTCTGCAGATGTGTTTGTTGGGCTGAGTTTTGGAGCTGGGGCTGAATTATTTGGGAAAGAAAATGACTGAGAACAAAAGATAGAGGGGGAGAACAGGTTCAGAGATGTAACTTCAAATCCAAAGATGTGACATGAACCATTCAGTCTGTCAATGACACAACCCCAGAGTGACTTGGTTGAGGCAATACTTAGGCACATGGAGAAGAGAACTGATATGACAGGCCTGGCAGACAGAAGCATAACACAATCTATGGTATAGCAGCAAAACTGGCCAAATTCAGCCTAGAAATAAGCTTGGTAGAAGGAATCACCATTGGCACAACTCACCAACAGCTGTGATGTCTTCTCCATCACTGACGGTTAAGAACAGTGAGTGGATATTTCCCTACAAGATGTGATCTTGCAGTCCTGAAAACCTCTAGCACTGTTCAGAAGACTGGATGATCAGTGTCCCCTTCATCTTACCTGAACCACTGCTCAGCTACCTGCTGGGGACCACTTGAGATGACCAAGACAATCAGTTCATCAAAATGAACTAATGACCTAAATTTCGGTGAAGGACTGTGCTTCAGCACCAGGCTCCTGACAATGCAGCCTGCTGGCCAGATATTTCTCTCCCTCTGCCTAATCCATCAGCTCAGAAACCAGCCAGAAGAGAGCAAAACGATCATTCAGCCTGAACTCTTGTACAAAATAGACCACAGAGCCCGCCCCAGTAATTCCTGCATGAATACACTGCAGTCCTCTGGAGCCACTGGGAATACAGGGCTGGAAACAATAACTTCAAAAGAGCAAATCAAAATTATAAAACAAAAAAAAGGGGGGGGGGGCAGTAAAAGTCATGATGAGTCAAGGAGATAATTATGTGTGATAGCAGGGTTTCTTTGGCTGGGGTCCAGCAAGAGACACTGTCTGCATCCAACCCTCAGGATGATCATGACAGAGTAGTTTGTGCTGCAGAGAATTAAAAACCTTCAGACAGGAGAAACGTGAGGGAAAAGGCAGCAATCTGAGATGGGGCTGGGCCTAACTCAGACACGCACAAGTCATTAAGCTAATGTCTCTTGGCTAATTGCACACACAGAGACATATCCTGCAAGGAAAATAGCCTGAGAAACAGCCTCATGGAATGGGCATTAAACAAATGCATTAAGCAGGGGAACAGTAATCCTTTTTTGATGCCAGCAGGGTGCGAGGCATTTCTCATCCACAGGACCGCAGCCATTCAGTTACGCTCAGCTGATGGGAATCCCACGGAAGCAAGAAACTGCGAGAAGCTACAAGCCCCTGCCTCATGCTTTCTGTACAAAGGCTCAGGGCAAAGAGAAAGAGATCTGGCTGATGATACATGTGTGCTGTTAAAAATACCTCCCTGGAAAGGACTGCTAGCCCCAGGTTTAAATTTAGTAATAAAATCATGAAATGGGAGTGGGGGAAGGAGACCAAGACTTCTGGGTATTGTTTGCAGCTCTGCCCATGTTGGCTCAGTGATTCAACGTAGCGCTGTTGGGTCTTTTAGAAACAGGCTGAGTCATCTGCACCATTGATACCTTCCCCCTCTAGAAAACCCCCAACCGAGGAGGGTGAACACAGGGGAACAGCATTTTTCTTGATGAAACCTTCCAGGTTCCCCTATCTTTTCTCATGGAAGGTATCTGTAAGAATCAAGCTCCTCCAAGCAGAAATGGAGGATGCATAGCCTCATACCCTTAGACATCAGTACTTGAAAGGTAGTGCTTGCTGGTTTTTAAAGTCAAAGCAAGAAGGGACCTCAGGAGGACACTCTGCTTTCACTCCTCCAAACAGTCAGCTCTACCGAGCCATTTCCGATAAATGCTTGCCTAATCACCAACTTGAAACTTCCAGATGTGACATTACTACCACCTCACTTCATCACTGTGTGACCACCCTTATTGCCAGCAAGTTGTTCCTATTGCAGAACTGTAGAATTTTGAAACTGGAAAGGACCTCTGGAGGTCTCTGCTCCAACCCCAACTCAAAAGGACTACCAGATCTAGTTGGCCAGATGTTGACCAACCAACATATAACCTGTACCTTTCTTTCTGCAGTTTCAGCCATCACTTCTTCTCGGGTCTGCCATAGATACAGAGAACCGATGAGTACCTTTCACCTTACAGCAAAAATCATTTGTGTATTTAAAAATGTTTTCAAAAAGCCTTTCCATCTTCAGATCCTTCAGCCTTTCCTCATAGGTCATGTGTTTCAGACTGCTGATCTTTTGTGCCTGCCTCCCACAGACAATTGCTAGTCTCTGGCTACACAGATCCTGGAGCTGCCAACCTCATGAAGACTACTGCAGCTGTAAATGGGAAGAATTAGAAGCACATGCCTCCACAGGCTTTCTCTGTGGAGAGGAGAAGACCGAAGGCAGGAAGGCAAAGCAGAAACAGCTCATCAGATGCTCTGAACACCGACCTTCCCTTGGGCCCCTTCTCCTCATGCCTCCAACAACCTCTAGCAAAATTACACATAAAAAACCCAAGTCCTCGGTTCATCTGTTCATAGCTGTGGTACTTCTTTCTGTGCCAACAATGTTGCAAGCCCCAGCCTTTCCCAGGGCAAGCAGCATAAAAGAGTGGAAAACCTAACTCACGAGACATTGCTGTTACTGTTTTCTAATAGGGCCATGCTAAAGAAACCTCCACCCGGAGGAAAGCCCTTTTGTGCCACGAACAGGCCAAACACAGTCCAACTACTGACCGGCAGACTGGGGAGGAGAGGCTCATGGCGAGATGTGCTCCTCAGGATCCAGAAAAGTTAAGGCCAGGTCTCCCTTGGCTGTAAGCCCACTCTTGGATATCCTCTGCTCTGCAAATCTGTCAAAGGCATCAACCCATCCTCTTCCTAGCCCTGTCCTGGGAGCTCTGTTCACCATCCTTCCTTGCCTGCCCCATCCCCCAGAGTGTTTGCCACCTCCCCAACCACAAGAAAACTCACTGAACTTCTCTTCAACCTGCCCCAGTCCTGCATTCTCCCCACATCCTTCCCCTCCCCAAACACACATACATTTTACAGCTGAGAAACTCCAGTAGAACAGGGGGTGCTTTAGGAGAGCAGGGCTTTGAAGAGACCGGTCCTTGCCATGTTAACTAGAAGCACCTGCCAGACAACAGCCCAGCCCCTGAATGCACAAGGAATTTTGACCTCACATAGTGAAATTTCCTAGAACTTTAAACCTTTGTTGTTGTTGTTGTCATCGTCGTTTCTTTGGCTCTCTGTTGCTTTTCAATTTTCCATTTGGCAACCACATTGAAATGATGCAAGGAAGTAGCCGCTGCTTAACTGCAAATTATTAATTAGATGCCAAGGAGTCTGTGCATGACTGCACGCAGGGCAAGGGGGGCTGTGTCCTACATTACAAAATCAACCGACCAGCTTGGCATTGCTTTTCTACCCTGAGATATAATTTAGTGGCAAGCCTCCATTTGCTCCAGAACTGATTCCTAAAAGAGGAGGCACTTGCACAGTCTACTGAGGGGTAGAACAGGAGGGAAAAATAAATAAAAAAAACCCACCCTTGACCAAGGGCTGATCTTTTAGCTGTTGAAACCCTGTCTTAAGAGCCTCAATCACTGTTAAAACAAATAATAATTGTTCTTAGCTAAGGGCTGGATAGAAATAGTCTGACTGAAGACATTCTGCTGTAAAATACCAATCTGATGAAATTGAGAAAGACTTCAGGCGCTCAGGGCTACACAGCTCTCCAGGTTTTCCTAAGACTTACTGCTACCCCAGCGGGAGCTGACACCCCTCTGCTGAGACAGCGTGTCTGGCCACACGCATCCTCCCAGACTGCTGCAGAGCAACTGGAAGTAGGTTTGCACAAGCCATGGCTGAAGGCGCTGCGGTTGTCAGGGCTGTACGCACACTTTGCCCTAGACACGTCTCTGCTCAGAGGACCTCATAGTTTAAACACTCAAGACCAACAAACATCCCAGGGGGGATCTGTTCCAATGAGTAATTACCCTCATTGTTAAAAATTAACAACAAAACAATAATCGTAGACAGCTGGGCCTTTCATGCCTTTTATAGCAACATTCCCACAGCTCCGTGAGGGACATTGTTTAGGATTCACAAATAAATTTTCACCCCAATTCAGGATAAATCCTTTCCTGGCATGCATATCCTGGGCAGCAGGGCTGGGGGGCTTTGATGCTTGTAGGAGCCAAGTTCCAGACTGTGCTCGTCCACCCAGAATTGCTGCATCCCTTGTTTTCTGCATGTTTTAACTCACAGGATTGCCTGGCCTTGGCACTAACAGAGACTTGGGAGCCTTTGGTTGCCTCCTCCCCTCCAAGAGGTTGGCTGGTGGTAGATGGCCCAGGGCAAAGGGAGGCTCAAGGAGAAGTATAAGCATACAAAAAGCTGCAGCCAGCTCATCTTCAACGGGGGAGGCAGAAGTGACCAGGAGATGGGCTTAAACCGAGCAGAAAAACCACCCCAGATCCTGGAAGCCAAGCTAATAACCTAGGAGAAGGACGGCAGAGGCCTGATGGGAAGGGTGGAGGGAGATTGGTCAGCTGTGATGAGTTGCATCCTACAAAGCCAAAAGAGCATGTTTGGCTTGAAGTTCTCTGAATGGCAAATCCTTCGTGGCCTTGGGACTGTCATTTGAAGGCAGACCTCAGCTGCACCCTGTTCATCTCAGGATTGGGTGTCCCTTCCCTCTACCACCTGTAACAATTAATATTTCTGTATGCCAGGAAGTGCTAACCAAGATCAAGGGCGCAGGCTTGCAAGTGGCAAGAAAAACCTTCTGCAGCTTCCCTAGACACTGCAGTTGATCACTGCCACTCTGCAGCCTGATGTGAAACCAGAGCAGGATGATGTAAACCATCACATAGACCCTGTCAGGGTTAGCACGAACAGGCAGTGCTCGGTCCTGGCCCTGAGAATCAGAAAGTCTTCGTAGTCCAGACCAAGAAACATCCCTGGGGAATCTGCTCCACTGGTTAATCACCATCACCCTTAAAAATTAATAACAAAACAATAACAGTAGACAGCTGTGCTTTTCCTGCCTTTTATAGCAACGTTCCCACAGCACAGTGAGGGACATTGTTTTGGGTTCACAAACAGCATTTGGGCCATGTTCATGCCTTCATCTCTTTTTCCATGGCCCACCTCTCACCTGCTGTACTCCATTCACCAGAAGGCAGTCATCCTGCCACTTCCACTGCAATAAAACCAACCAGCCAGCAGCAGAGCACACACATGCACACAGCAAGCTTGGTACTAGCCTGGGTGAAGCTTAGCATTCCTTCACATTCTGGGTTGTGGAAAGAGTTGTTCAAATCAGGCTCATAGCAACGTTTTAGACGTCGCACTCGGAGTTATGTAAAATATTTTCCCTGCTTTGGTAGTTGGCAAACCTTGTTTTATAAGGCAAATGGAATTTATTAATGCAAAATATTTATCAAGTCTTTGTATTTTTTTTTTCCAAGGGAGTAGGGAGGTTGACCAGGAGTCTTTCATCTTTGTTGGCTTCTGAATGTTAAAAATGCAGCTGATTTAGAGCAAGACCACAAGCTAGAGTCTCTCTCATTTCCATGCAACTTCTTTTTCTGAAAGTGATGGCAAGTTCTCCCTTTGACAAAGGTACCATTTTCCTGCAGTGATGGCAGGGAATGCTCCTGAAATGTATTCTCAAAGGCTTGGGTGACCTCTATCCTACAGAAGAACAAGAGGTAAAAGGAAGCGGGCAGGGTCCTCTGTGCTCAGCTCTCCACCGATGGGTGAAATGAGAAGACATTCCATGCCTCAAGGACCTCACATCATCCAGAAAGGTGCATGTAAGGTGAGAACACACCAAAAAAGAAAATAGCGTGAAAGGGGAGGACAGTACATTGGCCAGCTGAAGTAGCCTGATCTCCATGTACAACCACTCTGATCACTGATCTCCACCCTTTGGAAATAAAAGTAGTAACGCAACTGGCAGCTCTACGACCATGTCTAATGCCCTGGACTCTGCAAGCGAGCAATGTGAAATGACTTAAGGGCCACACTGTAAAAACCATCACTGTCTTAAGCTGCTAAGCACTGATTCAGTAATAATAATCCAAACAAAAGCTCTTGGCAACGGCCAGACTGCTGATGGGCTCAGATCGCAAGCCATCTTCTTTAGGCTTACATACCTCTGTAATGGTTTATCATCTTCTATCTTTTCCTTTGACTATTTTCTTTTTTGTTTTGATAGGTAACAGCACAGTCTTCATACGGACTATCATGGCATACACAACATTTTTGTCAGAGGTGGACCTACTTTGGAATAAACACCTCTGCTTGCTACAGGAGGTTGCATTTATTTCTTTCTTATTCTTCATGCACAAAGAATAATACATCTTTAGCTGACTAAGGTTAAAAATGAGTTGTTTAATGTCTGTATTATTTATTTGTTCCCCTTGTTCCCTTGCATGACTTGGGTCCACTCTGCATTTAAGGGTTTTTAAAATGTTCCCTTTACAGATTTGCCTTTTAATCTCAAATCCCATCCATTACAGTAAAAACAGTTTCACATCCAACAGCTTGAATGGAAACAGACATGGTTGATAGAGACCAAGATCCTATCTTCAAGCAATCAATTTGGCCTCACAGCCGGGATACTGGAGACAATCCTGTTCCGCATCAAAACTTCTCCCTTCAAAGGTGAGGCCCAGTAGTAGGTGGTGACTTGGGAGAACTTTAGTCAGTGAAAAAGGCAAGTGTCCTCTTTGTCCACCACTTAGCATATCCCATGAAATAATATTAATTTGGAGGAATCAAGTCCTCTCTCCACACTGTCAAAGAACTGGCGTTGTTCCAGAACTGCCTGAAGGGAAGAGCAAAGCAGCAACTTGCAGGACATTTGTCTCAGGGTGGGAAAGGGCTGCAGAATGAAATGTTCCTCTTACAAGAAGAGATTTAATCAAAGAAATGGAGAGGGCTCACAGAGCAAATTCCTGAAATGAAACTCATGAGTTATAAATAAATATTCCCTGGTGTGGACAGACGTCTCTTCGGAAAAGCCCACTGAATCAAGGCTGAAAATAATCTGGTTTGGTGAACAGAAAACAAAAAAAAAGTCACGATTAAGAGGAGAGCTACAAGACCCACAAGGAGCAGTTCTCCACTCTCCAGGTTGACGGGCCCATTTTATGGGAGTGCGCAAAAATCACAATGCTTCAAGCAGAGAGAGTGTGAACAAGAAGCACCTTAGTGGAAAAGTAAGGAGTCATCACACGGCCTGGACTACCCTTCCAGTTGTCTCAAGTATGGCTTCTTCTGTGCCAATGTCTGCCCTGGGCTTTTCCAGCCCTCTGCTCATCCCAGGCTGTAATGCAAGCTCTATGACCCCACAGCTTTATTTCCTCTGCAGCAGCTTCCCCACATCCCCCACTGAGCTCTTTCCATGAAAAGCAGGTAGGACTTTGAGCACAGGGTGGGGAACCTAACATTCCAACCCAAACACAAATGCTTGCTCCCAAGGTCTGTCCACTAGATGACCGAAGGCCAGGAGAGTATGTTGGAGGCAGAGCAAAGCCCAGGGAATCTTTTACAGAATTCACATTTTAAAAGCGCAGCCCAAAGCCTCAGCTGGTGTAACCTAGCAATATTGTGCTTGTAATTGCACAAAAATAAGAAATCCCAGCCAGCTCTCCCTCTGCTGCCACAGGGGCAAGGGGCAGCCGCAACCATGCACACCACAGCAGAGCTGGTGAGGGCAGCTCCAACCCATTTTGCCTCCTGAGAAATCAGGTGGAGGCATGCTGCCAGCAAAGCCCCAGACGTGCAGCCTTGTGGGGCTGACTGCTCTTTCCTGGCTAAGCTTGGACACTGCCGCAGTGGCACTGCTCACACTCAGGGTCAGGAGGTGAGTTGGAGAGGACAAGAGAAGAAACAACAGGTGGAAAAAGGTCAAGAGAAAGCCGGCCCTTTGGCACTCCAAATGCTTACGAAAGACTGTCTCCAGTGAAGCTCAAGGGAGGTTTGTAGCCTGACATATTGATGGATGCCAGAGCCCAAGGAGAAGGTTTCTCTTAGGGAGACATTGGGGTTTTGGGGATGTTGTGCTGGCTTCTCCCACCTTTCTTTGCTTTGGCAGTGTAAGATGCCCAAGTGGCACTGCCCTTTGCCTGGAGCAGAGGCAGAGAGGCAGCCTGGACCTGAAGCTCTGAGCTGTGGGTCTGCGGGTCCCTGCCTGGCTGTAGACACCAGCTCCAGGGCTGCTTCTACACGTGTAGAAGCACTGGGCGGGGACGGAGGGGGTGAACAAAAGGGGAGCAGGCAGCCTCTTTCACTTGCTAATAGGCTACTGAAAGAAAGATATCAAATCTATGATTGCCATGTGTGCTGGTACAGTCAAGCCTGTACAAGGATACAGTCCAATTTGCTAAAAACAGGAAAAAGCACGACAGGGCAAAAGGGGAGAGGAAATGGATTTGATTTTCCAGAAGCACCCCCAAACCCAATTTCCAACTCAACAGGAGTCCTAGGAGGCTGAGCAGAGCAGTGACACCAAACTGCTGAACACCAAACAAGCACTTTTTTTAGTCCTGGTTAGAAAAATCCTTTCTTGCAGAGGTGTTATAGTTCATATGCTCACAGTAACACTGTACAGAAAGTAGAAGGGTTGGGATTTTTTTGGGAAGGGGGGTGGAAAAAAAAAAAAAAAGAGCACAAACCCTGCGCTGGGAAAGCCACACCGATGAGCTTGTTAACATTTGAAGAGACTGCTTGGCGTGATTCCTTACAAAGATTCCTGCCAAGAATTTGCAAGAGGAAAGTATATTTAGCAATCCAAGGCATGCCAAAGCCTTGTCAAAGGAAAAAACACTTTGAATATGTGGAATAGCAATTAGACATTTTCTAAGCAGCCATTTTCAAAATGCATTCAGGCATCTAATAAGGGCACCTGAGGCATATCCACAACTCTGCCACACTCCATGCCTCAAAAGACATCCGCTAAGGATCGAATACTTGGAGGAAGGATATGTTACCGATGGCAACTGCCCACTTCCAGAGCACTGGGGCCAGTTTCAAGCAGGCGATTCTCTGTCACCCTGAGCCACTGGAAATACACACTCTCATGCCACTGTGTATCACCTTGTAGCATCCTTTGAGGAATCATTTCTCCAAGAAAAGCTGTGAGCCATGCTGCATTGCCGGGAAGCAGAGGGGTGCTGCCTGTCCACTTCTTTCATAGGAGTCAGACCACCAGCTCTGCAGTGCTCTGTTTCCCCAAAGGGAGCTGGTAAACTTCCAGGTGAGATAAGCAGCAGCTCAAAGCTGGAACAATATGTCAAATCAGATGGTGACTTGCAGCCCATTAAAGTGGTACTTACATCATACCCCAATCCTGGCTGATTCTCTCATTGGCCAACTCTCTGAGCTGCAACGCCAGCAATAAACTACATCACTAACGCTCCTTTCTTTCTAGAGAGACACCTAGAAGTGTTTGCCAGGACAGGGTATATCTTCCCCAGGAAGGTAACTCACCTGCATCAGTCAATTCTTGTTTCTGAAGCACTGTCTGGAATCTCCCTGGGATGCAGCACGGAGGAAGAGGCATGAAGAAGCTCAGGAAGGCAATGGGCAGCACTTGACCTTGCACAAAGATGAAGACAGCTAATCGTACAGCAAGGCCAAGACATTTGCTGTTCATGTAAGTTAGAAATCACACTAGGATATACTCCTTACAACATGGTGCCCATCACTTATACCTGTCAGGCTCCACTACAGCCAAATCCCCAAGTAAGACACAAAGCCAAAAGGGAGTACCTGCGCATGGGCTGAGTTCACACCGCCTTTAAGTCAGGATGCACAGAACCAACGCCTGTGGCTGAGGTTTCTCATACCCATGAGCCCTAGGCCCCAACAGTCTTTAATGTGTGGCACAACACAAATGGTGCCCCCAAGGCTTAGTATCGTGATCCCCTACAGTCCAAATAGGCTGTCAGTGAGCAGGAGGGAGGAGGAAGTGCAAATGGGCTAAAGCCAAAGAAATTATTTTCCTTTGGAAGCAGATAAATGCTTAACAGAGAAATCGGAATAAGGACAGTTGCCCCAAGTTGTTTCATTCTCTAGTTTCCAAGTTCCTTTGGGCTCCTGAAATGCCTCTTTGATTAAAGCCACCATTCCCTTGAGTTACATCCTTGATCCAGTATAAAAATCCCATGGGACTGATAGATTGCTCTGAGAAAGAAGTCCCCTTCCCATGTGCTCTTCAAAAGCAACCAAGATCAACCAACCTGCTCAGCCACATCTATAGAACAGTCAGACAGATTCAAAGTCTCCATTTCCATCAAAATCTCCTCCAATTCCCATAGCTGTAGCAATCCAGATGGGTCAGACAACGCCATAAGCTCACACCCTCCAAGACAGGTGCCAGCATTTTACTCTCTGCTTCTACAGTACTTAAGACAACTCTATCCAAGTTCCTGACTAAGGCTCAACAACAAGTATACTGAAAGCAGTAGGTAAAATTGCTAAGAATTCCTGTTTTCACCCTAGATTCCCAGAGGAAATGACAAATTTTGAGGATCACCTGCCCAAATCACATAGTCGTTGATACAACAAATTCTCCTAGGATATATACAGGGTTTGGACAGAGCAACAACAGCTCTGTTAGAGGCGACAAGTACCAAACTCCCATCTCCAACTGCTGCATTCCTATTCCTACGCCCTTATCTCTTTTGGCACAGACACCTGTTCCAGTCTAAAATCACTGTCACGGTCTGTTTTAGGGGGAAAGCATGAAACGCTGAGCTAAGAAGCTATAGTAGGCAGAGCCTTTCTCCTGGATAGAAAGGGAAGCTGAGAAGATGCAGCCAAGCAGCAGCCTTGCAACGCTGAGCAGCAGAGCGGCAGTGTCGCCCGCTGGCCGCTCACAGCATTGACAGCTGACAGCGCCCTGACCACAGCATCCTTCCTCTGCCCTGCCCTCTCCACCTTCCTCCCCGCTCTCACTTTGTGGAAACTTGCCGAATTGGCAGCCCTGAAGATTCACCGGCACAAAAAGCCTCTGCTCCAGAGCAGGCCAGGGTACCGTGGTGCTCTTGGGAGAAAATAAGCCCAGGAGCTCTGCAGGTGCAGCCCACGCAGGGATGCAGGTAGGACCACGCAGTCCAGATCAAAAACATCATCCCACGTGCTTATCTTCCTATTTCCACTCTGCCCACTTCCACTCGCTGCAAGTATTAATCCTAAAGGTAATTAATAACTTCCTCAGCAGGAATAGAAGTCACCCTAGGTAAGATACCTGTGCCATCACCCTGGGCTATCAACATATCTCAGCACACAGAACTAGGAGGGGAGAGGGATATGGAAATGTGATCCAAACATACCGAGTCAAGAATAAAAGGTAGAACCACCCTATCCTGCTTGTCCGGGCAGCGAGAGCCGGTAACACGCCCCTCCACGCAGCAGCTGTCACAGCCAGCTACAAGCCTTTAAGACAGCAGGTAAACCTGAATTTGCTAGAAGGACGCTCACCAGCTTGCCACTTACATCTGGTTTTAGTGGCTCAAGAACTCCACAAGAGAGGAGGACATGTTTATCCAGGGGACATCTGCAGCTGTTCCAAGGGCTGAGCAGTACACTTCTCTAGCAGATCCCTGAGGCATAGCAGTGACCTTCCTGCAGCAGATGAGCCATATCCATGGCCCCTGCATCACTACAGATCCCTGTGAAATTTTGCTCCAGTAGGAACACCTCATGCAGGTGGTGCTGGAGTTTTGAACCTCTTCTGCAGCTTCACTGAAAACAGCATTTCCCCCTCCCACCCTCAAGTTCACCTTGCAGGAAGCTGGGCTGCTGTTTCCAAGTTGTCGGGCCTCCCCTGCCTCAACTGGCCACTTGGTGCCTCCATGTAGAAATGGGGATCTCCACAGAGCAACCGAAGCCCCTCAGAGCTGTATGGCCCCATCACCAGAGGAACCTGCCTCCAAGCACATCGAGTGTTTCACCAACAAAGGCTTTCGCACAATGAAGCAGCAAGCAAAGTAACCAGTGTTCACGTAGTTTCATCACAATTTCCCAACAGAGCAGCTCACATGAAGACACCTTTAGCATAATGGAAGATGTCTTTATTTTGATGCAGTTTAGGAAACGTCATCATTGCTCAGAAACCTTCTCAAAAGCACTCTCACAAGGTGATGCACAGATACGTGGCCAGTACCTCCTGAGCCCACTCATCTCCACGTGAGCTGGCAACTGGAGCGGCTCCCCCCATCCACTTTTACCCCTTTTCCTGGAGGTCCAAGCAGGACACCGGGCTGTTTCCAGACATTCAGTCTGTACCAATTCCCCAACCCTTCATTCTCGCTGAGGCTTCCCTGAAGGATGGCTCAGTTAACCTGCAAAGCAGCTCCCAGACCACAGCACTTCATAAACCTATGTAGGAAAGTAAGTCAACATCAGGGGCAGTGCCCCTTAAAAAACTGGCTGAGGCAGGCCAGCAGCGGTTCTTCAGGCAGCAGAGATACCCTCACAGTAGCATAAGCCATCCTCACGCACCATTCACCCTATGTTCAGCGGGAGCAGCAGCCAGCAGGAGAAAAGTTGACTCCTTGAGCCGTTCCAGCTATCCACACACCAGTGCACAAGGCATGTCCAAGGGAGCAGAAACAACTGAAAAGGCGGTTCAAGGCAGCTTGGAGATGGCATCCCACGAAGGCTGGTTAGCACGAACCAGGACCAGCAAGAGCAGTGCCCAGGACTAAGCTGGGAAGTCTGACAAGTACCTAGAGAAAGCTGCTGTGGGCATGTCACATAAACGCAGCAGCACAAATGAGGCAAGAGTTGACCTGTTTCTTGAACCCACAGGTTTCCTTCATAACCCTGCTGTAACAGAAGACAGACAGGCAGAAGGCCATGATAGTGTTCATTGGCACATACAATGAACCACTGCTTCTAAGAAGTCACCCACTGCCACCTCACTTCAAACCTGTCACACAACTCTCTCACCCTGCACTACAGGCAGAACAAGGTGTGTCCGTGCAGAAATGCACAGCGATCTCTCCCGAGTCCCAGGAAATGACAGTAATCAGTGTTGGGAGGTGACATGAAGGATATGCAGGTTGGTGTGAATGGCACTGAATATGCAAATACATTAATTTATTTTAGTAAGAGTAGTTTAGAGCACTGAATTAAAAAAAAAAGTTTAGGAAACAAGTTCAGGGACACTGCAGTCAAACTTCCAGGCCACAGACTTTTACGGCTTGGGAAAAGGTTCCTACTTAGGTCCAGTTCTGAATCTTTCAAAGATGTCAGGCTCACTAATGACATTATTGCTGTAGCTCATCACCAGCCAAATCCATCTAAAGTGTAAGCTGGAGCAAGAGCAAGCAATCACTATGCTACCTACTTACTATTTTTCCTCCAGTAGTTATCAAGGTTATTACCAAGACTTGTCTTTTTTGACCTAAGGACAGGAAAGGTGCTGCAGTCTGGACAAAACCAAACCTCAAACCAAATCAAAAGTCACCTGACAGACCACACACACACAAAAAAAAGTTCTGGCATCTTAAGCGTGGTAGTCTAAAGAGATGATTTGGAGGCAATGATTATTAACTCAAACTGCAGCTTCACCTCTAAGTCTGAACGTCCCAGGAGTTGGCTCAACATGCAAATTTACTGTTGCAACTTGGTAGGGATTAGGGAACTTGAACATACAGACATGGAAGCTCGCTATCAGACCTGGAAAGAGCAAGCTGTCGAGCACGTTCAGGTAGACTAACCTGGAGATCTGCACACGCCACCACGCTACAGGCCGTAGTAAGCAACTGTCTGTAGCTGGCGCTGGAAAATGAAGTGGCAAGAGGACAATAGCTGCTCTTTCACCGCTGCAATCTCTGCCCCCAAGCCAGTCATGATGCTCTTTTTCTCTCCACCTTGCTGCACCCGCACTACTCCCCTGAGCCCTCCCCAGAGGCAAATGGGAAGAGGCAGTGGTGTTTTGCATGTTCTTTCCTCCCCCTGACATCTGTCCATTCCTCCGCTCAGGGAGCTCTGTGCTATTCCCTCAAGGCACAGACAGGGAGAACGTACCAAGAAGTGCCAGGCTTCTGCAAGCTATTTAAGCTTTCCTCAGATTCACCTCAGCGCATTCAAGCAACAAAGTACACAATTAACTGCAAAAGTGTTTTTAATGGCTTCACCAGTAACAAGAGCCACTCAACTACTGGATAGAACTACTAATGCCTCCACAGTTATAAATACAGTACAGCAAGACAGACAGGACTTTTGGCAGAAAGACAAACATCATTCCACTCTATTATCACCTTTTTATTGTTTAAAGGACAGATCTTGACAGTGGAAAAAAAGGATGTTTCACAAGGAGAACAGGATGCAGCATCTACTGGTCCTTCAATTCCTTCAGTCTTCTGATTGCAGATTTGACTGTCACTGCAGAGGTGGTACTGGAAGAAGAAGCAGACTCATGTACACGTGGCAGTAGAACAACCCGCGCCAACGTTATTTTTTTGAGAAATCACTAATCATTTCAAATAGTTATCGCCCGATCGCATTGTCAACAGGGCGCTAATTCCACTTTGATTCTCATGACAACAAAGCGTCGGCCTTTGCCTACAGAAGCACACGGAACTTCACAAGCTACATCTCAACCCAAATTATCCAGTCATACATCAACTACGTGCACAAGTGCACGGGCTTGAATTCCTAGTGACTGTTACATGTGGGACAACAGTGTCTTCTACCAGAATTGGGGGGGAAGGAGAGTAAAGAAAGGGAGTAAGCAAGGGCACCATCACAATAAGGATTGTAACAATTCAATGTTTTTAACACAAACAAACAAAAAAAACACCACAGAAATAATTTTCCTTGGAGTAAATCTGGTTTTGCCTATTGTATCTGTGTCTCCAAACCAAAAAAGCCAGGGTAGTAATCATAAAAACATGCTGCTCAGGCTCTGAAAGAAGAGGTGAGAGTTCCCTTACACAATTAAAATTTACACAGTCAAAAGAATCACGGAAGTAAAAATAATCCCCAGCTCAGAGGCATAATTTACTAGAAGCTGCCAAAGCTCTTTTTAGAATAGGTCAGAGGGACATCTGGCAGGTGTCATCCATACAGCTGATTCCACCCCGAGACAGCTGGATGAACCAGCCATCCTCTCTGCTCCTTTTCTTCCAACATCACCAAAAAACAGGCCCAGGCATAATACCTTGTACAAGCAACAACTGTAGTTCACATCTCCAGTAAGAAATGCTATTCAGCCAAGGCACAAAAAAGACTACTTAAATAAAAATATTTGTTTCAACATTTGCAGATGTTTCAATTTCTTTATTTGAAGTCCGGGAAAAGATGCAGAGCTTGCATTTCTGAAGAATAAAACAACTGCTTTGATAAAGCCCAGAGAGATAAAGGAATTGTGGAGGGACCCACCAAAACCAGCAGCAGTAGTTACGATGGATAAAATGCAATGTTCGCAGAAGCTGCACGACATACTGGGAAGAATAGAAATTAAATCAAATTTGATCCATTCCAATCAAATTTTAACAATGCAGGCAAAAAAAAACCCCACAGATGACTAGCTCAAGACAGATCTACTTAATGGTTAGTAGAATAAAATAAAATAAATTAAAAAAAAAAGCTGTTGTTATGCCTCAGTTCTGTGAAAATAAATGCTGATAGGAGCTTCTTCGTTTCCTTACTTGTATGTCCAGGCACCACCAGCAACTGTCTTCATGCAGGATCCACAGTGCCAGATACCCACTGCCTTCCTCTTCATTTTGGTCTGTAATAAAAGATAAAAAAAACCCCACCACATGCACTCTCCATCAGCTAAAAAAGCAAACTTCAGGCGAGGACTTCAGCATCACACCACAGAATTACTTATAAGCCTAGTTAAGACAGGTAAGGACCAGGGAACGTATTTATTCAGATTCTTCAGAACAGGGACAGTCCTTCTGAAACACTTTTCATTCAGAAACAGTCCGCTTTATTTCTAAGCGCATCACCAAAAATTCAGCTCATTTTAAATGAGAAAAGTAGTAAGGCGTTGCATTGGTCATAATAACCGATATTCTCACCTGGTTTGATGACCAATGCAACGCCGCCGTTGTTAGTGCTCCCTGGACATCCCAAGGTTGCTCCAAACCGGACACCCTTTGAATAGCATCTAAGGAGTGAGTGGTGGGTACCCAACTCCTTTCACCCGGGCAAGTCTCCATCGCGTGCAAAGACGGCAATGGCTTTGCCTAGGCCCATACTGTATTTAGGCAGCTCTGAAAATGGGGTTATCAACATTCTCACTTCATGTAAGAAAAACATTAAATATTACAAAAACAGATGGAAATCTTTTTAAGTTTCCAGCCACAGAAAGATACCTAATTTTTACCGATACCAATAATAATTATCGGGGCAAAGCACAAGCCGATGAGCCTTTCAGACTATCAAAAACCAGATTTATGAGTGAATTTTGGTTATGTACATGAGCAGGTAAGATTACTTATCAGAAATTCTTCCCCATCCAGAGTTAGACAGCAAATATCTGTAAGCAACTGCAATCAAAAGTTTTAAGTGGGAAAAGCAAGCTCTCTTCCTCCTCCAGGTAAGCTGTAAAGTTACGGAAAGGGGGTTGGGGGGAAGCCCAAATCATGCCTTAATTACCAGGATAACAAGTGTGGTGTTTTAATTCTGTCAGGTCTTTATTATTAGATACCTAAAACATATAGTATGGCAACATTTCTCGCTATTTTCTGTAATGAAATATAGTTTATGTTTGGTTTTGCTTAACTACCGCTAAACGTGCACGTGACACGTCTACTAACTCTTTTCATTTTATAAGAGATTCTGACAGTAGCCTAAAGCTCACAATAAACTATTCGCTGTCTCAAAACTAGTTATCTCTTCAGGAGAAAAATTACTGAAGCATCAAATTGCATTTCCAGCATCAATAGCAAAAGTTATTTTTAAAGACTTTTGTAGGGAAGGAGGTCTCTCACCTTGCCACAGAAGGAGCAGGTATATTTGGCATGCTGGCTAATTTCGATCTTCTTCACCATTTTCCTAAGGGACGCACCATAACGGGTACCATATTTACCCACAATCCCAACCTTCTTGGTGCGCTTAGCCTGTTGGGAGACAAACCAGAATAAGCTTCAACTGTACCGAGATCGCCGCCTCCTCGGCAGCTCCCCTCTCCTGACTGACAGCAAAGCGCTCAGCACTCCAAAGCAGCGCTGCAGCCGACCATCGCCTCTCCCTGACGTTGTCAACAGAGAATCGGTCCTGAAACGGCGAGAGGCTCACGCTGCCGCAGCCTCCCAGCTTCTGCTGGGGCAGGCCGAGCAGAGGGCCGCAGGCTGGCAGCCCAGCACGACCGAGGCCACGTCCTTCCTCAGGGCCAGCCCGCTCCCACAGGGAAGGCTGCAGCCGGCAGAGCCGCCCGCCAGGCACCGCCGCCCCCTTACCGCGCAGGCCGCCGTAAAGCCGGGCCCGGCCGCTTCCTGGGACGCCTACTCGGTCTTCCAGCGTCTCCCTTCCATCCCCTCGGCCGCCAGCCCCCTCGCTCGGGCCCGCTCCCACAGGCCACCCCGGCGGGAGCGAGGCCCTCTCGCAGCCCAGCGCGGGTACGGGGCCTGCTCGGGGGCAGAGCCCACACGGGGCCCCGACCCGGCCCGCCCACAGCGGGCTCCGCGCTGCCCGCCGCCGTCCTCCGCGGCCTCAGCGCGGCGGCCCCGGGGCGGATGGCGGCGGATGGGCCACGGCGCCCCTGCCCCACTCACCATCTTCCTGCCCGGCGCCGGCGCGGAGAGAGAGACGGAGAGACACCGCTGTTGCGCAGGCGCAGTATGAGCCGTCGCCGCCGGAAGTCAGGGGGAGAGGCGACAGAGCGCGGAGCGGATGGGACTCGGAGTGGGCCTGTCTGCACCGTGGCGTGGCGTAGCTCTGTGATCGCGCCGTAGCGGCTGGACATTCATCCCACGCCAACGGCGTTGCCGACAGCGCACAAACCGGAACGCAGTCGCAACTCGACCTTGGAAGATGCATGGCTCAGGGAACACCGTGTATCAGCGTGAAACCCAAGCGGTATGTCAGCCCCAGCAGCACCGGACAGGAGATGTAGAGCGAGAGCTCCAGTTCCTCGATTTCCACCCAAGGAGGTCCCAGCAGGAAGGGAGATGGAGCGGTTACATTCGCTCACATCATTTGTAAAGAGAATAAGTAGTAGGTAATGTCAGAATTAAAAAAGGAACAGCAAAGCACACTGGAGCTGCAGAAGGGGTAAAAAAAAAAAAAAAAAAATATATATATATATACACACACACACGTATATAAAAAAAAATCAGTGAGAATGAACTGTAATCTTTAAGCATACCTGCCCTAAACCCAGAAGTTTCAAGATAACCCAATCAGGTGCAACCACAGCATCTACCCGGTTTCCTTGGGGTCATCCAGTGCCGAGACAACCAGCCACAAGGCCTCCGTGTGCCGCTGCGGAGGGGGACTCCGGGCACCCAGACACCCGGGGCACCTGAGCCGCCTCCGCCCCCAGCACCAAAGAGCATGGCCGGGAGCTGGGAGGGTTCCTGCACCGCTCGGACCCGCCGTGGGCGAGCGAAACACGTACCAACGCCACCGAGTTGCAATGCTCGTAACGGGATTGACAACCCATTAGCCTCCATTACGAAATACAATCCGGTTAGCCTGAGAGCTTTTCAATGCGCAGGGCTGGCCGCAGCTCGTCCCTTCCCGCCAGGAGGGAGCCGGGGCTGCCCAGCCCACCTGGAGAAACCTTCCCCGGGTACTTTTTGCCAGTGCTTTTCCTCCCATGACAGCCTCATACCCACCCCAGCTGCCTCGACCCATGACAACCCTCCTTTTCATTTGCAGTCTATTTAATTAATAGGGAATTAACGACTAGAGCTTACCCTGTCACTGTGTTAGCCTTTCCCTGGCTGAGGTTCATACTTTCAGAGATGCTCATGGACTGACGCTACACCCCCTCTTGATTCTTGTTTCGAGGGTTTGAACACTCACATTTTTAATTGCCTCTGTCGTGCCAGGCTCCCTGGTCCCCAGTCATCCCTGCAAGCTCTCCTGGTAGGCCAGAGCCCTGTTCCAGATGAGGGCTCAGCGGGGCTGTAGGCAACAGTATTTATATCTCCCTCTATTGAGTCAAAATCTCATTTGTTATATCCTAGGAACGTATTTGCCCTTTTCAGATCCTCATCATAATGATGACTCACAGGATACATCTTTGATACCAACGTATTAAAAGAAGAAAAAAAAAAAAAAAAAAAAGAAAAGAAAGTTTCTTTGACTGCGTTGTGACTACTTTGTTAAAAAAAAAATAAAAATTGTCACCCAACACATCCAGGACAGAGGATCTGCTGCTATTCTCCAGTTTGTATCTACAGAGTTAAAGTTCACAGTCACAGTACAGCTCGTGGTCATGTCCTTCATCTACCAATGTTACAGACAGCTCTGCCGACAACCAAACCCAGCCCCCTCAGATGACCAGCATTCCCAGCACTGCCAAAATAAACGTTCGTTTCCAAGTGACTGAGAAGATGGATGGATGCGGACAGGCCAGCACAGATCCAACAGCCTCGCCTCGACAGTCCACCACCGTGAACTCTTCTGGCTGGCCAGCTTCACATACTGAAGACGTAGTTCAAACTGCTCCATTTTATTGTTTGGGTATTTGTATCTGTTGTTCCTCGTTTGGCATCCTTCCTGAAAACATGCCTTTCTCCAACACGGGTGAGGGCAGACAAGGCGTACAAGCGGGTAACCAGTCACAGTAAGATGCTCCAAGATCTGGTAAGATGGGTCCTTCCCTTTACTCTGCTGGGCTTTAGATAATGCCAAAAACTTAAGTTATGCCATCTTTGATGGGCAGGTGTAAGAGTCCACAAGAACACTGCATGTCCTGAGCCTGCCTGCGGGTCTCATCGACAATCTGCGCACTACCTTGTACAAATTCTCATCAGCAAGCCTTGGAGATCCTGTCTGAGTCTGTTGGCAGCTTCCCAACTACCTCCTCATCATATTAATGACAGACTAATAGTGTAATTGGGCTACGGCCTGCACAGTCTTTCCAATCCCAAAGTGATGACTAAAAGCACTTTCCTGCAAGATTCTTCTCCCCTTTTTTCATCTAGTGAGGATAAAGTGTATCTCAAGTGTACTTGAAGAGCCTTTGTAACTCTGCACCAAACTAGCTGAGATTTTATGGGCCCTAACAAAGAAAGAGTACACCTAGCATTCCTCTAACAGGGCTGGGATTTATCAATATATGGATGAGATAAATTTGAGTTTATGAGAAGCAGAATTCTCCAAAGGTACTTTCAGCAAATTTCAGAAAAATACTATTTTGAAGTAGCTGTAGCTTTACTAGGAGGAAGAGAATTACTCCTACAGGAGACAACAATATGGGTATATATTTATTGTCTTCCATATTTTTTTCAGTACGCAGACAGCAACATTTCTCACCCCTTACTCAGAACAACACTCTCTGCAAGTAGAAAGATCACATGTCCTAGAAACAGATTAAATACTCTGTGTTCAAGAAGAAAGACATTAAAAGATGTCAAAAAAAGGTGTATTTATCTCATCTCCTGGCCAGCTGTTGGAGCAGGAGAAATGATGTTTAGCTCTCCGTCTCAAACCCAGAGATAAAGCATTTCCTCCAGTTGGCCAGTCACACAATCCTCGGTCCCACTCCTCTTCACTTGCATGCAACACCAAAGTACCTTCTGCAGTCATGAATGAAAAGCAAGTCTCTATCCAGCACAATTGCATATACAGCCTGTAGGGCATTTCCATGACGACACTTGCTGAAAATGGCATAATCAAACCCTTCAATGCAGGAAAAAAAAAAATCCCAGTTTTTACCATGTTGATCTTCTAAGCATAAACTTTTTCATCCTTGACCATGGAGGAGAGGGCTTTTTGTCAGTGTCTGGTATCTGTACACAGCCAAGAATGCTGCCTGCGCAACATGTTAGCTTCTGGCCTCCAGAATCTAAATGCAAGCCCTGAGTTTTCTTCTCCCGCACCCTTCATCTACAGATTATGGCTGCAAAACATAGCTAACTGGTACCTCTATGGAATTATATATCCTCCTGTACTCCCTGGTCACATTTGCTTAACACTACCCCATTTCCAAGTATCTCATAGTACTAAGACCAGAAGCGTGAAGGACATTCATTTGGGATCACGCTACACCACACCAGCAATAATACACAACAATATGAAAAACAGCCAGAGATGCCTGAAGAGATCGGTTCTGACAAACAGAGCCATTTGCCTTTACATCAAGCCTACATCAAATGTGGCCTCTAGAGTTTTTACAGAGGCATCATCACGATGAAGTGGAATCAGGCCATGCCCAAGGGACAGCGAATGTGTCACAAGCTCCTAAAAGGAATCAAGGTGTTTTTTCTCAGGCAGCACCGAGGCTGGGAGTTCAGGTCTCCCAGTTCACAATGCTGAGAGGATGATGGAGACTATCAGAAATTGAAAACAGGCATTTTAATCACTGCATCAAGCAACAGCGCTGCTTTTGGCATTCTCAATGTAACCTGCACAGAGCTGTAATGGGAGCAAACAACAGGTCCTAGGGCACCAGCATAAACGTCTTATGGAAGCAGTTGTTGATTCATCTGTAAGCAAAGTATCATGGGAGTTTTCCTTTTGAAAGTTGATACATTTTAGAAAGCGCCAAAGGAAATGTCCCCAGAAAGACCTATCTCTCAGCTATTGTAAACATTTTAAAAAAGCACTAATATTTCCACTGCATCATTTATTTCTCAAGCTTAAGGTCCAAATGGGAGATGAAATTCTAAAATAGAAAAAGTACCAAAAGCTTGGGAACCACAACTTAAAACAACTTTTTATTTAAACAGCTCAGTCCAGAATCAGTTTCTTACAAAAAGAGAATAAAAGTCCACACATGTCCCCTTCTCCTCACTCATCTGTGGAAATCGGTCTCGAGTCTTGAAGAAAAAACACACACACTTCCTGAGCAGGCAGGCTTAATCCCTGGCAGTCAGTCCAAGCTTCACCCTCCACTGAGAAAAGAAGCACGTGCCATGGAGCAGGTCACGTAGCAGATGAGGCCAGAGATCAGTGCGCTCAGGCAGACATGCCTAACGGGCAATACACGCCTCCTGGCAGATAGTTACACTACTTAGTTTCAAGGTCTGACTGCTCTGCACAGACAAAAATCTGGGGCTCTCCCTCCTCCCTCCCACCTCCACAAAACACTAAGATCTGTCTAGATCTTTTCTCCTCACTGCCAAACTGAATACCAGAGAGCCAGTTTGTGAGTGTCCCAAGTAAGGGCCAAATTTTGAAAGTGAACTGACTCCTAAAAATACAGACTAAAATTCTTGGAGGCAGAAGACCGATTATTAAAAGCACTCTGCAGCTGCTGAGAAGTTAGTTTTCACAACAGTTCTGCCTTGTGGACAGACAACCGTTATCTGCTTTTTAAACAAAACAACTGTGGAAGCCGACATGCTGAAACAAAGCAGCATACTACTTGCCCATGGCCACTCAGTCATCAGCAAAACCACAACAGCAAAACCTGCAGGCTGCCAGGTGTGTGCTGCTCATCTATCATGCTGTCAGATTGCCTTCTCATCCTTTGAGATGAAAAGCACTACAGATACAGAAAAGATACAGAAAGAGATACAGAAAACTTAGAGTCTTTTATTTTTGAAAACTCAAAAAAATAGTACTTGATTGCTTTTGTTTTCTCTTTTTTAATTAAAAAAAATCTTAGCTACCTTCTCTTTTGCTGTCACCATTACACTTTAAAAAACTCCTCAATACGCCGCTTTTTGGGGGGACTCGCTGAACACGTCTCTCCCTCTCTATCTTGCAAGGCACTGCCAGAGTCAAACTCACAGCAAGCATCAGCTGCCTCCAAAAGCAAAGCTTCGTCAGTGTCGCCTTTGCTCTCAGAGAAGGTCCTCTGGAAAAGGTCGTAGATGGTCTTCTGCTTTGGATCTGGCTGAGAAATTAGAACAGGCAGAATCTGCATACATGTTGTCATAAAAACAAAGTGAGCAACAATCAGAGGGCACTCCCCCTGAGAGAGTGCACATGTGTGTATATCTCATATGATACATGATATATATATATTACACATATATCTCAGAAACATGTATGTGCTTGGAGGCTATCATATCCCCTTGCATGCAGCAGGCTTGGGAACTCTCTGTGGAGAGTCCAAGTCAAGGTATGGATCCTGGAAGGAGTTGGAGAATCTGGTCTGTGGCATTAAAGGCAGAACAGGTGTAAGGTCAGCCTGCCAGTCACCTCCCACTCTAGATGTACACAAGCCAAAGCCCATTCAGCCTCTCCCAGGGACCATCAATATTCTTTCAGGTTAATTACCTTAGGGCAGTAATTAGTGGATTCAGCTGTTTTGGAGAAATTGGTTTCTGAAAGACCAGCTTCCCCCAGCACTTTGATTTTCTCTTGAATCATTGGCCTAGGAGAGATACACTGATATTACTGAAAGGAAGGAAATATGCAAGGACACCATATCATTTACTATGTGTGGATGAAAAAACAAAAAAGAAAAAGATGTAACAGGGGTATAAAGATGGCTTTTCTACCAACACTTACTAGTTTCTTAACCTGTCCTGCTTGTGTTTATGACGACTGTATGCTGTCATGGGATATCAATCAATCCAATTTAAATAAATAACATGAAGAGGATTTCAGACTATAAATATTTGAAGAACACACATATCCAATAGGGAAGCTAGTTGACTGAGGCGACACCAATGGTATGAAGTCAGAACAAGAAGATGCAGCTAAAGGGAGTCAAAATAGCCAGTGTGTTCAGTCTCCAAGGCAAGCAATGGTAATCCCCACCAACAGATACCCTAGAAATGCTGATGTATCTACCAATGTACTGCAGGAGGAAGAATTCATCATTGGCCCAAGAGGCCCCAACTGCACCTGCAGACCGGACACTTTGAAAGAAGCAAAGGCCACAGCACAATTAATGCATTTACCAAATAGCCTTGTCTTCTTGTTCTTTTTCTCGCCTTTAAAAAGGATGCCACTGTCCTTCTTTGAAGAGCCGTATTTCCTTCCCATTAAGCATTAATGACTGCATGGACAGCATTTCACAAATAAAGGCAGAATTACTGTCAATTTTCCACAAAATGTAGGTGATGCATCAGTTTCCAGATCCCTGCATTGTAGGGTTATAATTATTTACCGTCATGATATCCTGGGAACTGCACAAGTTCACTTCATTCATTCATTCATTCCTTTAAACAAGGTAATAAAGATATAATTTTGGACTTTAAATGAACCAGCTGGTGGATAATTTCTTTTCATCATTTGCAGCTCAGTTCCCTTGCAGCACTAAGGATTCCTCAGATCCTCCCCTTCCCCAGGATGTCCGATTCCCCAGCCATAAGGACCAGTGTCTACTGATAGCTCTCACTGCAGCCAAAAAGGCTCAGACCACAAGCCTCCAGAGGTGGGTAAGTAGCACTTCTTTAATCCAGCTGAAGGGCTCACTGAAGACCAAGAGGAAAACAACAGTGTAGTCCTCCTCCACAGCTCCCTGTCCAAGCACTCAACAGCCAGATTGCTCCTCAGACCTGATCCACAATACATTGAGCCATCTCTAATGTCTTTGACTTTGCTTGAAAGTACTCGGCACTTCACAGCACCCCAGCACATGAATGCTCTGGGCTGTGTCTAAGAAAATTCCTTCTCTTCATACAGAGGTTGTGAAGGTTTTAGATACATCAGCTCTCCCAGAATTTCTCTCAACAGCCCTTTCTTTGTCAAATAACTACTTTTATTCCTCCTGCTTGTCATCCACTTAAGTTATGTTCACTGTGGCCAGACCATGTCACCAGCTCACAGCAGCCCTGATTGGCAGTTACTGTTCCTCCCCTCACAGGCTGTGGAAATTAGCACTAACATTAAGCACCTTATATCACATATGTGAAAAACAGCAAAAACAGGTTGCAGAAGAACCAAAGTATCTTTCTCACTTCCTACCATAAGTAGTCATCTGCTGTGCCTTTAGCCACCAGATAGTGAATATTAACAGAGCCAGTCTGTCCAATTCGATGTGCCCGATCTTCTGCTTGGATCAAAACCTTTATGTAAAAACATGACAAAGAAAATAAAGTGAGAGCTGCAACATCTAGGAAATAGCGTAAGCACCAGAGAACAGGGAGGTCTCCTTTCTTGGCTTAGCTTGGATTTCTCATCCGGATCCTATTACCACCTGCATCCTTAAACACAGACGAAGCCCAGAAGTAACCTGGTGCATCAGGTTCCCAAAAGGCACTGAGCATTTTTCAGAAGTAGAGGGTCAGCATTGATGATGGCCCTTTCAGGACTTGGCTGGGCACACTGTTGAGAGCTCTGTCAAGTTAAGAAACAAGAGCATGTTTCTCTTTCACACCATCTTCTCCAGCCAGCAAGCTGTGTAACCAGCCTCACTGGTTCAAGCCCTGGCACCTGGGGGTGCACAGACAAGTAGCCATCAGAGAAAGAAGAAGGAAAAACCCTAGAGAAAGTCCCCTGCCCATTACATCTCCTCCCAAGCACCAATGCTTCTGCTCTCCAGAGAGCATCCAACCCCCATCCCCTCCAGGACACATACCCCTGGATTCCAGAAGAGCTCTGCAAACACCACCAGGTCTGCAGCAGACAATGTCAGGCCCATGTTTGCAGCAGTGAGGGACAGGATAGCCACAACCTGCTTCTCTGAGAACTGGAACTTCTGGCACAGAGACTGTCGCTCAGCTGAAGGTGTGGAGCCATCAATGCGAATGTATTCAACACACTGTGAAAAGGCAGAAGATACTTTTTAGAGGCCTGGTGTCCCCTTTCCCATATCCTCCTTCTATGTTTTAGTGTATTCTGTTTCCCTTCCCCAAGGCAGAACCAGGAACGTAAAAAGGCAACAGGTGTATTTTTAAGACCTTTCCTCATCCATCATCCCAGGACATGGTTTAGTAACATGGTGTTTTGGGTTGATGGTTGGACTAGATGATCTCAGAGGTCTTTTCCAACCTTAATAATTCTATGATATTATCTTTAAGGCAGAGGCACTGTAACTCAGCATGTAAGATACCTCCCCTCCGTTCACAATGTATGACTTGCTCCTATGTCCATTGCTCTTTGTCCTGATTTCAGCTTAATTCAGAGTTAATTTTCTTCCTAGTAGCTGCTATAGTGCTGTGTTTTCGACTTAGTATGAGAATAACGTTGATAACACACTGATGTTTTTAGTTGTTGCTCAGTAGTGTTTATACTAGTCAAGGACTTTTCAGCTTCACATGCTCTGCCAGGTGCACAAAAAGCTGGGAGGGAACACAGGCAGGACAGCTGACCCAAACTGACCAAAGGGCTATTCCATACCATATGGCATCATGCTCAGTATAGAAACTGGGGGGAGTTGGCCTGGGGGTCAGTGATCGCTGCTCGGGGACGGGCTGGGCATTGGTCAGCGGGTGGTGAGCAACTGCATTGTGCAGCACTTCTTTTGTATATTCTTTTATCATTACTATTATTATTAGTTTCTATCCTCTGCTATCCTATTAAACTGCCTTTATCTCAACCCACAGGTTTTACTTGTATCCCCCTGGTTCTCTCCCCCATCCCACTGCAGGGGGAGGGGAGGAGGGTGAGCGAGCAGCTGCGTGGTGCTTAGTTGCTGACTGGGGCTAAACCACAGCATTCTCCCACCAGTCCTCAGCAACAGGAAGAACAGCAACAAGCTGGCAATGCAGGTACCGTGGAAAGGCAACTGGCTTGATATGAAGCTGAACACTGCCTGCGTGCTGATGTTACAGCTGCTACAACCTCCCCAACCTCCCTAAGTCTTCTGCTGTTTGGAATGGGAGGAGATGGAATCCTACACATCTCAGCTGCCCTATGACAGGCTCAGGAGAGGCATGACAACTTGGGTGAAACAGGGCTGTAGCTCTTACAGTGTCCAACCTCCTTGCTCTGCTGGAGGATGCTACCACAGAGGCAGCAAAGTCACCACCGACACTGTGGTTTATAGTTTGGAATATTAACTTAAACCATCCTTCACCCTGCTTCAGCATGACCCAGAACTCTCTCGGGGCATCCATGAAGTGTCACATGAATAATTAGCCAAACACTTTTGAAGTCAGAGACATGATTGGCAGGTCTATCAAGTCTCCCTACAGTATCCCAGTTCAAAAATGTAAGAGCACCACAGAGATAAAGGAAGGCAGCCATAGCTGGACTTGTGTTGTTACATCCTCCCTCGCCAAGGAAAGCCTAGAGGACAAAGCAGAGATGGCCACACACGGTAACATTCCTCCAAGAATTCACAAGCTCCAGAGCAGACAATGGAGATTAAAGAACCTTAATTACAACAAAAGCCATTCAGCTAATACAAAGTGCATCCTGTGAGTCATTCACCCTGACAACTCAGCTCTTAATGAAGGGCGCATTCAGAAGCGCAGCAAGTAGAAATTATCGCTGCCACTAACTTTCATAAACTATCTGACCAGCCATAACTCTGGGGAGCTCTTAAACAGCTTTGAAGTTGTAATAGTGACAAAGTTAAGACAACTCAGTCAATTACTTACTTTCTTCTCCAGCTCTGCAACTATTGCATCCAGCACTATCTTGTGATGAGCAAACACCAGGAATTTATGATTCCCACTTTCCAGTAATTCTAGGATATATTCTCTACATGAAAGAGGAAAAAAAAAAAAAAACGCCAAAACTCTATAAATTAGGTATATGAGAAAATACAGGCTTTGCTCACAACAAATTTTAAAAATACTGCCCATCTATACACAGAAATTAGGAAATAGGCTAGCATAAAAAAGTTGCAGTAAAATGCAAGTAGCAAGTCAAGTCTCCTACAGATTAAAAAAAGACACTGCAGGAAAATCCACTAATTTTTCTTCACCACAGCTGAACAGCTGCCTACATTTATACTTGTGTATCACTGAGAATCAATTTATTATATCCTACTTGAAACATGACATCCCAGACCAATCAACTGTAAGTCATCTATACTTACTTGACGACTTCATTCACCCTTCTGTATTTCTAACTTTTGCACAATCACAATACATTAAAATAATCTGTATACGATTATCCTTTCCATGTTTACTTAGGATTGTTTTTATTTTAGAAGAAAAGGTTTCTAAACACATGGATCAGAGTATCCTAAAAGTAGCTTTTCTTGCAAGGGTTCACACTGACAATTTACTACAGCTGAACAATCTAAATACATCAGCTATTTCTAGAAATTATCCAGATGCATATAGGCTAATGACCAATGAAAGTTAACCAGACTCCTTTTAAATGCAGTTAAACAGTGTTAATTAAATGAAAACATCTGGCTTTTGCCATGGACTAATAGCAGAGCTACAGAACCCATTTCTATATAGTAACTTGTGATACAATCAGGTCAACTGGAGCCTGAAAAAAAGCCTAAAATTCATAACTAACTATAGCAACAGCCATCAGAACAGATGATACAAATGTCATCTTTTCTTTGGAATAGCAAAGTTGTTACAAAGATCAGGAATACCAGGTTCTTTGCTAAATACAACACAGCTTAGGTCAGCAGCAACTGTCAGAAAATACCAAGCAGGATTTCCAGCACTATATTAAGATGTATCAGTGCTTTGCAGACAGCTCCCAGGGTTCATGATGTTTAGATCCCAATTATGTGACAGTATCACTTAGCAAAGAAATCTGGGAGAGAAGTGGGATTGCTGGATTTTAAAGCAAAACAAATATCAAAGCAAACATTCTGTGTAGCACAGATGCCAACACATCACAATCATTTTGTATCTCTTTCCCATATTCCATTTAACAAAGGGCTAGTCATTTCAATGGAAGACACTGTCATCAAGGGTAACACATGGGAGGTGCTGATGATCATAGGTACAGTACAATTAGTTAGATGGTACTGTACCTTAGGAGCTTATAAGAAGTGGTATTTTAAGTGCTACTAAACTCCAGAATAAAAATGGACTAGTTCCTACCAAGAAAGTTAAGTAAACAGCACTTTACAGTTTTATATTCAGTTCACACCTGCAACTGAAATAAAACGAAGAAAGTCTTCTAACTGTTCACTAACATAAAAGGAAGAAACTCTTCTACAGAAATGAGCACTGGGACTCTGAAGTGCAGTTCTGTGCCAAACAGGCAAATTCTGCAGCAAGGGCTGAGACAGTGAAATCACACAGCGCACATTAGATGGTTCTTACGTTCAGAGGGCTGTGGAAAAGTAAACTCTTTTCATGTTATTAGCATTCTACTTTTTAATAAGTCATGCTATATGACCTAAAACAACTCTTCTGCAGTCCCAGCAGAAAGGCTAAGGATGAAAGGGCACAGAAAATGACAGAAGGAAATTATTCCTAAAGAATATAGAGTTAAAAGCACACCTATAATAGAAAACTTTTGCTACTGAGGTCCCATGTGAGCTCTGTGGAAGAGCCAAGAACTTCAGTAGGGGCTGTGACATCCTTAGAGCATGCTACAACTAAAGCTCAGTCCATCTCTTAAGCTTTTTGGCTCAGGATTCCTGCTGCAGCAGGACTGCAGCGTTCGTTTTCTCAAATTCTTTTGATACTTTTAGTTTCATTACTTCCCCCCTCCTTGAATTGAAACAGGGTCTGGACCAGAGAACTTGATCCAAGTCCCAAACATCAAGTAATTTTAGATGGTTCAAATGACAGTTTAGATCCATATCTGGAATGAAATCAGAAGACTTATTCAGCCTAGGAACTCAGAAGAAAATGTTTAGTGCACTGTAATTAAAATCAATTTTTTCTAAGCTGGCTTGAGGCTATGCTTCATGTCCCTGCACTGTTATCTCTAAGGCACCGTTTTCCTGTTCTCAGCAGAAAAACATATTTCACTAGGCAAGAACGAAGCAATGACGTGCAGCTTACACAACTGAGTGGATTTTAGCTTCTGCCGTTCTGCTGTAGAAGAGGAGAAGAGCTTCCTTCTCCTGTTGTTTCTGCAGAGAGAAAGATAAATAAATGTGAGTCTCAGAAATACCTTTTCTCATTCTTGCTTACAGATCTGGGATGTTTGCTGCTGTCAATAAACACTTTGCTAGTATAAAATCAGCCTAAAAATGCACAACAAAGGGTACTGGAGGGGGAAGTCTCCTACTTGCCACTGGGTATGGCAGATACTCACACACTCCTATTTCCGACGCCTCCCTCCCTACCTCCTACTCAACTCCTACAAGTTGGATGGCAAGCATATCACATAGTTTTGGTTGTGCAAGCATTTCCCAACTAAAATGGGAAGTTTAGTTCTTAAGTTCTTACAGAACGGTATTGGCAACCCAGGAGCCTAGAACATGCATTTGCCATACATACAGTAAAAACAAACAAGAACAAACAAAAATACACTTTTCACAGTTTTGGCTACTGCTGTATTCACAACACAGCTTCAGCAAGGCTGCATTTGTAGGGTGAATGGGATTACAATGCAAGACAGAATAGTAAATACAGAGGCAGAAGGTATGAAAGACAATTAGAAAGGACTAACGAGAGAAGAAAAAAAGAGAGGAAATGGTATTTCACACAAAGGGACAAAGTAGACCACATAAATCAAAAGGAAAAAAAGCTGAGCTTGTTTGATTGTGTTGTACATTCATTTAAAACTGTGCCTTCAACAGCCTTCCACTGTGCCTTCACATGAGGTGTGGCTCTGACCTTCCTTGGAACTCAGGGTACTGTTTTTCCACTGATGTTTTTAAATAAAGGTACCCGAAATATCAATGGCTCATCGTGAAAATAGTTTCTGACTTACGCTTTCATATCCTTTGGCCATCTTCTTTGCTTCAGCTGCCAAGACAGCTTTGGTCTTCGTACTAATGCCCTCAGGAGCCACCACAACCATTTTGCGTTGCTTTGCTGGAAGCTGGGAAAGCACATCTGATTTCAGACGCCGGATCATGATGGACTCTTCCAGCAAAATTTTCAGTTCAATTAAGTTGGATGATCCAGAGTAGTCCCAACCCCACGGCATCTGGGCAAGATCAAAGCAGTTATCAAATTTACATGAGATTGACTCTTCTGGTCTGCAGGTGATCCAAGAGTAGAATAAACTTCCAAGGAACCAGACAAGGCAAGAACTTAATTGTCAGTTGGAAGAGAGATTTGACAAAAATGGCAATAAGATAGAAGTATACAAACTAATCCACCCAACATGAGAAGGTTACTTATAAACTTCCCTTTTCCCTATCTACAAGTGCTCCGGGAGGTGCAAGGAAGAGGACTACACAGAACGGTAAGGATTCCTACCACAGCACTGTGCCCTGGTATTCACCCTCATGCAGCAAGGTGTTTCAGCTCTCCACTTGCGGCTTTGGGCAAGCCAACAGAACTGACTGTAGTTCTGTGCACACACATTTACCTCAGCTTTAAGCAAAGACACACGCAAAAATCTTCTCTAACAGCGTGAGGACAAACAGCCTTAACCTAAATGCCTTCACAGAGATGTTACGCTTGTCTGACATGCCTACTAAATGCTTGGTCAAAATTGTCTGCTTTCCACTGTGACCTGTCTCTTGACTGCTTCCTGACATGTTCTGTTTCTGCCATTACCATGTTTGGCTCAGACTCAAGCAAACCATAAATAAATTGTGGCTCAAAATACATCACTCCAAGCATTGTCTCTTCAAAGCATCATCACTTCAAAGCTCCTCTGAACAAACTTTTCATTCACTCCTTGAAGCACTTGCCTCTGAACCTGCCCTATTCTCCAAGATCCTGTGTGTGGACAATATACACCTGTTCAATTAATCTCAGCTCATGACTTCTCCTACTAGTAACCCCACAGCCTATCTTTTTTTCCTCCAGGAAAAAACTAAGCTGAAAAACAGTGGCATTAAAATTGGTGTATTTCCCAAAGGAAACATCTTTAAAAAAATTTCTTTTGGACAGGAGACCAGTAAGGTTTTTATGCTGACTTCAAGGGTGAAGAGATACCTTTCTTCTGAAGTTTCATAAACAAGTATATGAAATACAGCTACAATAATACTGAAAATCAAGGGGCAGGGAAGAATCTTCCTCACAGCTCTAATTCCAAATCTCACTGGCAGTGTCACCAAAAAAAAAAAAAAAAAAGGCAAAAATACAACCTCTGGTCTTGGAACAACAACCGAAAGTAACCCTCTACATATGTATATGTACATCCTCCTGAACTGCACATAATCATAGAATCATAGAATTGTTAGGGTTGGAGAAGGCCTCTGAGATCATCTAGTCCAACCATCAACCCCTCCCCCCACGCCACAAAAAAAAACACAAAAAACCACCGTGCCTGCTAGACCATGTCTTGAAGTACCACATCTACACGTTTTTTGAACACCTCAATGGAGACGTAAGGAGCCTCAGCATCAGCCCATTTGATCTGCTGCTCCACTCTCACTGCACCATATTAATTGCTAAAATAGATTTAACCTTAAAAATTCCTATTTCTTTTCTTTTCCTTCTCCAAGAGATACCTGCTGCAATACAGAACTGGAAGTAAAATAAGAAAAAGCTTCGAAGTATTCACTGCATGCTCAATCGTCTCGTAGAGTGCAAAAGACAAAAAAAACCCAAACCAAAAAAAAAACCAACAAACCACACACCAAGAAAAACCAACCCACACCATACCACACACCATACCAGCCATGAGATTAGTTATATTACTGACTGTATCAAGGGATGGTGCTTTTACAGAACGGGGGTGAGAACATGCTATGAGACAGAAAGAGGATGAATCAAACAGCTCACAGGCAATTACGACCTGTCTGATATCTGGAAGTGAGCATTCCTACTTCAAGTTGAGGCATAACAGCACAATCTGCAATTTTGTTGCTATGTTTTACTGATATGAACTATTAAATGACTTCAGATTCTGGCACCTATAGCCACCATTAAAACTCACTTGACTTAATCTACTCCTACATAATTATGGTACCATCTGATCATATATAGTTGGTTCATCAAAGCAGGAAACAATTCAACACCTAGACACAAAGCCAGTTTGGATCCTGTAGAGTTAAAACTTTGGCTCTGTCAACAGCACACTGCTATACCGCTAGAGGTAATAAGCCCACCTGGATCTAAGCCAAGCCCTCAGAAAGCCAACATGGGTATTGCTGCTCTGCTTCCCTGAAACCAGAAGTGCAATGCAGATACATCCCTCAGGTCCGTGAAAACCTGGCTCAAGTCAAGCTGAGCTTATTAGCTTTAAGCATGCCGCATGAAAGCTGACAGTGCTGAGCCCCTGTCTTTGTGCCCCCTTTGTGCATTTCTTCAGGCTCTACGGACCCAGCAGAGCAGATGTACAGAACCAAGAAGGACCTACCTGGCCCTGCACCCAGCCTTTTAAGCCCTCCGCCCACACTGCTCAGCGTGCTGCTAGCTAAGTAGCAGGGATCAACACTGACTAGGCTGCTGAGCAAAACCTGCTAAGGGGCCTGGACACTCTCCTCAGGCTACCTCATTCTACTCATGCAGCCAATGTTTCTCCACTTTCCACTTCTGTAACAGGCAAGTGATACATATGTTTTGTGTCCACGTAGCACAATTCATTTCAGAAGAGTAATGTCATCATAACTGAAAGAACAAGGCACAGAGCCAACATACTATCCACTGTCACATTAAAAAGCATATACAGGCAGAATCCCTACACTATGTTCAGATTACTATACTTCTTTTATGATGACTGTTGCTGGAACAATTTTCAAACAAGGACACATGCTAGTTCTGTGCTGCACCTAGCTAGTGATAAAAAAAGATTATTATTTTTGGAATTATTAAAATATAGTTTAATATATCCTATTGTGTAAAAGAAGGGAGAGAAAAAAGAAGGACATTTATTTTGCCAAAATACATGTCTGGCTTTGATCTATAACATTCCAGAACCAATGCATCCAACTGTGATTTTCTTACCAAAGTGCTACAGCATTTTACATGAGTCAGTAAACTTATTACAGTGTTAGCAGAAGCTGCCAAACTCTTACAAATTCAGAGCATGTGCTCAGATAGAAATTATTTAATATTTGCCAACATCACCCAGTTTGAAAAATGAATTCACAGCATGTATTTTGGGAAACAGACTTGAGATATTTTGTAAATAAGCAGGTGACATTTTACTTGCTGCATTTTTAAGAGTACAGATGCTGGGAGGTTAAATTACAAAACTACAAACTTTAATTTTGTATTGTTTCTAATTACATCTGCCAGATATTTGAAATTTTCTGTCATAAAATATATTATCTTCAAACAGAAAGTTGCCAGGTTTTAGTTTTAAATTGAATGATTCAGGTTTATCCATTTTTCTTTAATCCTATAATGCAAACAAATTTATTATTAATACCAAAACATTTTTACATAGCACCTTTCATCCTGACAGATCTCCAAAAGCCTTGGAAAACCTCCCTGGTTCTGTGCAATTCCATCCCTACTTATAATGCTGCCACTTTCAGGACAGAAAGAAGATCCTATTTAAGCAATGGCAGCAAAAGTACCATAACAGTTCTTCAGAGAAGATGTAACTCCTAACACAATCTCAGGTTAGAGCTCCAAAAAGGAATGTACTACAGGCACGAGGGAACAACTACAGTCATCAAAACACATTTTAATTTACCCATCGCTGAGTGGATCTATGGCAACCCAACATTCAGCAGTCCCATCTTTTCCTCTAATACTATCTACATCTCTTAATTTCCAGCAGCCTCACTTTTCTAACCAAATTCTTTCTAGGTTCACCTTATCATCTACTGACATTTACTGTAGCAAAACGTCCCAGGTGAGCACGGAGAAGACCAGTATTGTTCAACTGGCTAGCAGAGGTGGGTCAAACAGAGAAACAAAATTGTACTAGAAACCCTGCAGAGGTTTTGAAGGGAAGCCGATACAGACTGTGACCTCCATGCCGAGTTTCATTGTAGGTTGAAAACTCATTTACTCAGAATACACCATTACAACCTAGATCGTGCAAAACAATTTATTTCTTTTATCCAATTCAACCTCTTACCTGAGGTCCATATGCCTCGGAATTGAAGCAACAGCTACTCATGCAAAACTTTACCCTCAAAGGGTTTCTGAAACTTCAAACCTATTTAGACTCACATGTTGCAATTCAACTTTCCTTTCTACTGCAGAAAATCAATGAGATTAAACGGCATCTCTTCATTTCCTAGTAGGAAGCATTCTGGACACTGCTCAGACAGGAATTTTTCAACAAAGTCAATGAAGCTCAGCAGAAGATGTGGCCCTCTCCCTCCATATGATTCCTACTATGGATGGCAAAACAGTAAGTTTATCCTCTGCCAGGAAAGCAGTGCTTTGCTAACATGACAGCTTTGTTGTCATCTTCCAGAACTCAAGTTCTGTATCTGTGATTCTGCATGCTAAATGGCCTTACTTGAATCAATGGCATCAGCTATGAGTACCGATGCCAATGAATCACTTATTTATCTTGCACATTTGGACATACATAGAACAGCACTACACTAGCTGTGAAAGTCAAAGTGGGCATTCAGATCCAGGAAAAAGGGGACTTGAGAACTTTATATGAGACTGTAATATGAATCTTCTTGGTGGAAATGTGGCATACGTTAGCTACCCTAAAAAGAGAAAAGAAAACAAACACAAAAGCCCTACAAATAGCTATAACTATTTTTATGGCGTACACTGATGATGTCCAGTTCTGTAAGTATTTCTGAGCATTGAAATGGTCATTTGATGTTTCCAACCACCCTGCTGAAAGTTATTGCCCAGTTTTACAGAAAGTGAGGCACAAGAAGTGAAATGGATTACTTGAGAACAAAGAAGAGTAAGCAAGTTCATGCACTACAAGTACATGCTCACACTGCCAAGCCATTCTGTGCCATATGTTAACTGCCACATGCTTGTCCAGGAGGAACTGGAGGGCAAGTCAGACTAGAGGGTTCTTGTTCCAAATCAGAACTCAGGGGAACTTTGGTTCCCCTTTTTGTGTCTATGCAACCAACACAGAAGATCCTAGAGCCTCCTCGTACAACAGGCAGCAGCAAGAGCTCTTCTCTTCGCAGTGCGTATTCCAACACACAGAGCAGCCCTAGAGAGGGCAAATCCAAGCACAGATGAGTTGCCCATATATTGAGACCAAGGCAGACACCTGCCATCACAGCTGCAAATGCTGGTTCCTGCAAAGCCAAGATCTTGCAGTGTCCGGACTCAATGACTCTGCTGAAACCACTGCTAAGTAGCTGGCAGAGATAAGAGAAGTTAATTTTTTTCAAGATATGCTGAGGACCACATCCTTTTCCTGAACTAGAAGAGGGTGGAATATAAAAATGGACTATAAGTTGTCTTTTGTTTTCCACTTATCTGGAGACATAAAATCCAAAATCCCAAGCAACAGAGGCCTGCCTTTGTTAAACAATCACTAAAGCAGACTAGAAACTGGGGTTTTTTGGGGGGTGGCGT
>VZTL01041640.1:3880-26595 GCA_013400535.1 Scopus umbretta
AAAAAAGACCAGTTTTATAAAATCTGAAAGCCTAAAAGGAGGGTTGTAGCTATGTGGTACAAGAGGTTAAAGCTGTCCAGAGAGCCTTGGCTACAGAATTGAGTAACAATCTGAAACACAAGTGGAATGGTTTCCATGGGGCACCATGTTAGCCAGCCATATGTCATGTGTTTCTACAGTGCAAAGTACACTAGAGACCCAGCCCCAAATGTGCCCTCTATATTATCCTGGAACCATAACCAGAAGTGATTCCAGGCATTATTTTCAGATGGGAAACTGAAGCAGAGAGCAATTGATTTCTTAGGCATCACAGAAGGCTGTGCAGATCTTGAAACTGAATCTTGCCTAATTCAGCAACAGTCCTAAGACCAGAGTATCAGTTACATTGCATTACAAGTTGTGAGTGTTCTGTAACTCCATCCTTAAGGACATTTTTTACAGGGAGGAGGAATTTTCCAGGTTCTTGTATTATGTGCACAATATCAGCTCTAACGTGCTTTATAAAGCTGAACACATAATATTTTTCTCTCTGTCTCATTTTCCTTTGCCATCAAAAGGTTAATGATTCTTGCCTGTCTTTGTGATGTCATTTCAGAACTATGTTCTATTATGCTAATAATTACTGATTGTTTATTTTAAAGTAATTGAAGAATAGCTTTAAATTCATGGTTTTCTTACGGAAAAAAAAAAACCCAAAAAACTTCTGTGGAGATTTTTTGGGTTTTTTTGGTAATCCCTTACTGTACCTATAAATGTCACATATTTTACTGACTTGTATTTATTTGCAATACTGTATCACATAGCTTGGCAATTGCTAGCAGCATCTAGTTCAAGAACTCTTAAAAGCTTATGCTGTTGGATAACTGTATGACATCCAAGATTAGCCCCAAAAGAACTACAATAAAAAGAAAGGGATCTTCCTTAGCTTTGAGAGGGGCAGGGAAGTATCAATCAACTGGTCACCAGTGTGATGCAGATCAATGTTATCCAAGGGTGCAATGAATTATGTATTATTGTTAAGAATAGGAAAATACAAACAAAGTGTTCATTAAACAGTTATTTTGGAGGGAGATGGTTCCCAAGGTTATCTAGGGGAATGATTTAGCTACCCCATAAAGAGATACAGAATAGAATAGAATAGAATAGAATAGAATAGAATAGACTATTTCAGTTAGAAGGGACCTACAATGATCATCTAGTCCAACTGCCTGACCAATTCAGGACTGACCAAAAGTTAAAGCATTTTATTAAGGGCATTATCCAAATGCCTCCCAAACTCTGACTCAAAACAAACTGGGGCATTGACCACCTCTCTAGGAAGCCTGTTCCAGTGTTTGACCACCCTCTCAGTAAAGAAATGCTTCCTAATGTCCCATCTAAACCTCCCCTGGTGCAGCTTTGAACCATTCCCATGTGTCCTATCCCTGGATACCAGGGAGAAGAGATCAGCACCTCCCTCTCCACTTCCCCTCCTCAGGAAGCTGAAAAAGAAAAGGTGAAGACTTTGTTTGTTTAGCCTAGACAAATGAAAGTTGAAAAGACATTACTGAGGTAAAAGTTAAAGAATAGCATAAGTACACAATTAGATAGCTCCTGTAATAATATACAGAAATATACACTGATAATGAGTAAATTTAATTTAATTTCTAACCCCTATGAGGTAAAATTTATGATACATTTTTATGTTCTGCGGCACAGGTCTTGTTCCACTTTCTGAGATCACCTAGGAGTTTTATATGGCAAATGTCCTATCTTTGCAAGAACTCAGGATATTGGCAACATCCATGGTATTTTTTCTCTCCTTCCTACAGTGGATTAGAGTTATGAGTTTTGATCTTTTACTACATGTTGTATGTTCATTGCAAAAGGTAAATTTAGTCTGCATTCTGCAGACTTTTCTAATCCAGACTTCATTACATGCAGTTACAGAATTTTGGATGGTATGGTACTATCCAGTGCTGTCTTTCTGGTTGTGGAAAACTTAACTAATAACTTCCTTGAAGGATTTCCAAACTTGCCTCACATTGTAGCTGTCTGTGAGTGTGTCACCTTGGAAACAAAATCACAGTGCTTTCTCCCATCTGACATTTGATGCTAATAATAGTAAACAAAAAAGCACAATGTCTTTCAGTGCAATTAAACTTATTTTTCTTTAGTATTTAAAAAGGTTAAAATGGGAACAAATACAACCAACTGTATTACTGTAGTTACTCAGCTGAGTTACTACAGTTCAGAGCAATTTTGCTTCATCGTTTAGCTAGATCACTGTCTTGTAGTGACAAAGCTAAAATTGCCTTTCCTCACAAAGACATCAAAAGCAGCTTTTTCTCCTCTGAGCAAGTAATGAGATTGAACTCAGGTCTTATATAAAAGTATTTCAGATGTTTAATTATTTCTGAAATGCATAATGGGAGAAGTTAGTGAAAACAGCATTTTGGGAATGAAGGATCATGACTGTATGATATGAGGTACCTGATAGAACCCCTGCAGCCTCCCACAGGCTAAGCTGTTTTGCATAGCACTGCTGTTGTCTTCACAGGCAGATGATCCATCACCTCTTCAGCAGGAGGTATGGGAAATAAGAAACTATAGGAGGCAAGAAGAACAGTAGTAACAATAATAACACAATAACAACAGCAAAACCACAATAATAGTGAGTATTTGCAAGTCAGGGATAATGTGTTCTATCTTAATCTTGCCGAGTTTGCAAGCCTTGCAAGTCTGTACCTTCACACATGCTGAGATTCAAACCATTGAGCAGACAAAGGATAAGGAAAGAGTACCTGATATGACTTTCTGCAAGACCTTTTCAGATTTCAGTGGCAAATTGAATTTATATGCTGATTTAAAAAAGAACTAAAGAAAAAAAAAACACCCAAAACAGAAATCAAAATGTAAAAAAACAGTATTAATGCTACAGCGATGAAGGTGAATAATTTTTTATCCAACTCTGATGGTTTCTATTCCCAGTTTCTTCAAGATGCTGCGGTCTCACCAGTACTCTTTTGCAGAAGGAACAAGCTTGCATTCTATTTTATGCTCTGAATTTGGCGGATCATGATTAGCTCTAAAGAATCCACTCTGCATTTATCTTCTATGTTAATATATCATAAAGCAGTAGCACAGCAACCTGACAAGAGTTACACATTCCCATCTGTGTGAGAATATAAGAAAGTGGAATTCAGGTCAAAGTAGGAAGAAGATGAAGAGTGAATTCTGCCTTTCCTGAATGGTTTCAAGGATACCTCCAGGAAATATGTTGCTTAGTGTTTCTCAGTTCATTTGCTTCTGTTTTGTGATTACTTCGTGGATAATAAAAGAGCCCTAAGGAAGGAGCCTTAAAATTACTATTTGGAGTTATATTTCCCTTGCTTGGCTGATGAAATTGTTCAGCAGCTTAGCCAGAGTGCTATGATATTTTGAAGTCCACAGGCATTTCAGCAATTACCAGCACTTTTATTCTTGCTGAACTGGTCCTTTCAGTGAAGTGATAACAAACTGAAGTTCACAGATTCTTGTTCCAAGGTTTACAGCTTGGGCCAGGGACGTGCAACATTGAGAAATGATACTTTGCAGAGGTACAGTCATGTGACAGATTTCTTTGTTATTTGAAGATGTTTAATTTCATGCTAACTACAAAGTAAAGGCAAAAGAAAAACCTAAAGCACTAATAGTCAGTAACAGTGTCAAAGAGGATTTGCCTTTATATGTCATAAGATTGGAAGAAACTTCATACATCCTCTAGCCCATCCTCCAGACCAACATATACATAAATTATTTCAAGTAACGTGGCTGTAAAAACTTTAGATGATGACGATCCCAAAATGTCAAGGAAACCTGACCCAGAGCTTAGCCAAATCTGTTACAGAATAATTGTGTGAGGCGCTCTTGGATTAATTGCTCTAATCCAGTATTGTTTTACTATACTGACATCAGAGATAAATATCTTGGTACCAATTTGCTGCTAACTTTAAATAAGAACATATTACAAGAGTATTTATTCATGAGATACTGTTACAGCTTCACCCAAGTATAAAAGATACAGATAGTTTAGATTCTTAAGAAAAGCTTCGTCCCATCCTTAAAATGGGTTTGGCATAGCTGAGGAAACAATCTTGTTATGATCCTACACAAAGACATATTGAAACGGGGAGAAACATTGGCAATTCACCATCTTGGAGTACAACCCAGCAAGCAGTCAGTAGAAAACAGAGGATGGTAGCACACAAACTGCAAAAGTGGCCCAAAGATCCTCATGTACTGACAACGTTATTTGACAAACAGTGATAAAGAATAGTCTTTGAGTTTCATAAAGAAAAAGAAATGTACCTTTTTGTTACTGCGGACTACTCTGTACTCCTGTAGAATTTTTACTTTTCTTTGGAATTGCAAGTCAAGAGGTCATTAAAATATTGAAAAGTTAAAACACACCTTTTTTTTTTCATTCTGCATTTCAGAAGAAATATTCAGTAACAGCAAGTCACAGTTGGCTGCTTTGGCTGTTTTCGTGATGTGGTGTGATTTCAAACATATTATTTCCAACATCTAGCATCCACAATGAAAAGGAGTGGCTGAGAGACCAAAAGAAATTCCTGAGAAAAACTGATAATGAAAGGACTCCATGTATGAGATATGTTAGTGACACATGTAGGGGTTAAGCCCAGTTCAGAAGACTAGATGAACTTCTGGAAGAATATTGCTGCCAACCTCAAGCACTCCTGCTGAAAGGATGACTAGGCAGATGTAACCCTCAACTCTTTTCTTTAACTGTCTGGATAACACCTAACAATTTCCCACATTCAATCTCTGAGAAAATCTTAATAAAACTGAATGAGAGAAATATGAGAGAACAGATGTTGCTACTGAGCTGTTTTCTGCACAGACAGCCTATGTACTTGACACCAGCAAAAGTTTGCTTAGACAAAAGAAACAAGTTATTTATTTGATTTAGCTCCGAAGCTAGCTGAATTTCAGTGTACAGTCTTAGACCAACATTGCTTCAGGAACTAACTTCATAACTGTAACTAATTTTTTGAGAGGAGGGTCCCAAAGGCTAATAAAAGCTTCATAAATGTAATAGATCAGGCAAATAACTCGTCAAAACAAAAGACAAATAGCTGGGATAAGTAACAAAATTGCCAAATTGTCCAGGTTGATTATATATTTTGTTTTTAATTCACAAGGGAGAAGTACTTTACAGTAAGCAGCTGGAAGATACAAGGATATAAGAGAAAGTATAACATGGTGGCACTGGGAATAATACTTAATTTTTTCCCTTATGGTAGTAAATTTCCATAGTCAGCACTAAAGCAAGTGACTTTTCTATGATTGTGTTGTCATTCTGAGAAGCAAAATAAATCTGCTGACACCAGCTGTCATTCTGCAGCAGCGGGGCTGCTTTAGGTACCTGTGCTACTTACCCTTACACTTACCTGAGATATGGCTGTGCTCCATCGCAGACAGTGGAAACCCACTTGAAACAATATGTAAGTAATTGTCTTTAAAATAACTCCAGACATTTTCAAGAGGTTAAAATAAAATTATGTCCTTAATCAAATTACTCCTGATGTTAACGTGTGTTCAGACGTCAAAATTTCTGTTACCCACATCCATCGCCTCCAAATGCACTTACTTTGACCATTTCTGGGAGCTGAGACTTTTGTACAGGCGTAATCAGTTCTATTTTTGCTTGATATCCCTTCTCAAGAAAAAGTCCTGTGATTTATTCATAGCAAAGTAAGCCTATTAAAGTGTCAAAGGTTGAGAAATGAGAAATACTGGTACATTCATCAAAATGTTTTTAGTTGGGACATGTTGTGTTATAGTTTAAAAAGAGATTAATTGAAAGGGATTATTTATAGTGACTGTTTTCAGATAGCCTGATTGTAATTTAACTTGCTTGTATAGGGTGTTTTTGGGGTGGGTTGATGGGAAGCTGATTAATAAGCACAGCTGTTTTGGTGGTAACATGTAGTTTCTTTTAAAAATCATTACTGTGTTTATATTTGGTACCATCACTATTGACAGTGATTAGGAAAAGAATCTAATGCATCTATGATTAAAATAAAAGTGGTAAGACATTTTTATGTAGTGCACATGGACACTATTTTTAACTTAGTTGTTTATGGAATTGTATCAGTGTTTGCTGATATTACAAAGTGGAAAGCAGCTCTCAACATTCAATGATTGAATAGTTCTTTGTTAGAGAACTGCCTATCTGCTTTCCTTTATAGGGCAGAGCAGAAAAACACTTATATTTACTATATTTGTATCTCTATAATAATATTTGCCATTGGGCTTTTTAAAATTTTTCTTCAGGAAAATAATTTGTGAGTGATAGGTATAGAATATGAAATGTCAGATCAGCTTTAACCTTTCTTTCAGATAAAGGATTTACTGCTAAGAAACGTTTGGTGAAATTTACTGCTGAATTTATATGGAAAGGGTTTACAAACTCTTCTTGGCCTTCCTTTCATTAGCACTTATCCAAAGCTATGTAGGGCTTTGGCATTAAAGGGTAATTGAAGGGGGGNNNNTTTGCAATTAAGGGGAAATGTGAGGGGGGTTTATTTTTTTTTTTTTTTTTTTTTTTTTTTTTTTTAATTTTAAATCAACAGTCTGCTGACTCAGAAAGCTCAGACACTCAGAGAGATAACCAATATTCTTCAAGTAAGAGTGGTCATTTATTCATGTTTTCTTTTTAATTATGAGCTGTCATGGGTTAGTTATTTCTAATTGCCTTACTTTCCCTAGCTTTATAAAGCCATCCAATTAAATCCACAACACCTTGCTCCCCATTGCAACTCGATAAACTCAAAACAGTTCTTATGAATCCAAAGAAAATCAATGTTGGATAAAGCATCAAAACAAAATTTACAGGAGATAATGAATTAGATTCAATACATCATTGTTTGCTTAGCTGCCTTAATCCTGTGAAAACTGGTTGTTAAGAAAAAAAGTTATTTTTAAACACCATGCTGTTTTTTCGGATATTGTGTCCTAGCATGCCGTGAGTAATTCCAGTGCAGTCATATGCCTTGCATTGTGATAGTACGAAAATCTTGATTAACTTATGCTATTTTTTTCTGGATTAAAGTCCTACTCCAACTGAAATCAGTAGCAAAACTGGTTTTGGCTTCCGGAAGAGCCAAGACTTTGTCCCTGGATATAGTACAAGGAATGTAGGGACTGTCTTTCCTCTGAACTATTGTTGTACTCCAACATGGTGTTAAGCAGTCCAGACCTGTTTCAGAAACTATCTTTCACATTAGATGTCTATCCAGGATCTTAACTATAAAATAGCCTCTGGCAAGTTCATAAGGATGAGATACTACCACTATGGGCAGGTTAGACTAGAACTCATTCTTGTATCTCACAAGTATCTTGTATCTTCTATTCTTGTATCTCACACACCTCAGCAGTGCTGCGCACATCCTGTTCTGAGCTGCTGCTTAGTGCCTGTTTACAAGCCTTGCTGAGACCACCAGCAACTGAAATTGCCCTTATTTTAGTCAACTTCCAATGCATGCAATCTATTTCAAAAATACATAGGCAAGAAAGATTCTGCTTTGTAGACTCAGAATAGTAACTTGACTGTAATTAAAGTATAATTTCAGAGCTAATGGCTGCATGAGGTAAATGTTGGCCCTTCAGAACCAAGCTTCTGTTTCCACTTCTAACTTTTAAGAAACAGATATTTTCCTTTATTAAACCCAGACTGTCAGATATCAGAAAGGAATTGTGTGACACAAACATTATCTTGTCAAAGCATATAATGGAGCCCATAACACTCATGTTGTTTTGCTCTTCCCTGAATTCTCAAGGTCCCTAATGACAGCCCTTGGGAATAGAAACTACAGGTCCTTTCTTTATCACTGACAAGAAACCAGTGACTCTGATTTTATCTGCATCTGTGGAGAAGATCTGTAGCAGTCTTTCAGGAAGCAACGCAGAATCTCAAATTTCATTGACAGCATAGCTCACTTGTTTTCTCAAGCAAGTCTCAGTATCTACATTACAAAAAAGAAAAAAAGAAAAGGAGATAGAAATGAACATTGATGTTGATGCACAGCTCCTTATCCCAAGGATTTTCAGAAACATTCTGCAAAGTTATCCTGAAAGAGAATACACAGCCATAGTCCAGTGCTAGTCTTTGTTATGCCATCTGTGTTCATACAGCAGTCAATATATGAGTCAGTGAATAAAACTCATTGTCCCTCTTACCTCTGAGTTAACTTTGTGGGTTCTATCAAATTACAGGAACAACCCAAGAAAATATGTTCTGAAGAAGATGCATAGAAATTAATTTCAATTTTATAATCAAAAAAGCAAGTGAGAACTCAGCTAACTTTGTTAACTGAAGTTAATATCAGAACATAAATGCCTGGAAAAATGAGACTATATTCTACTTACCCCAAGGAAAAAAAAAAAAAAAATAAGTGAAAGTGTTATCAGCAGTAGCTGTAATGCTTTCTTTGAACAATAAAAAAATCTGAAAACATAAAAACTGTCCAGACCTGTTATTTTGACATCACCATGATAGCATAATTTGCCACTGGGTTTAAAGTTTATGTTCGCTTAAATGGATTCAGGGCTGCTATTTGATCATACTTAGTGTCAGTGAATAAAGGAAAGTTCCATTCAGCAATATATATATTATGCACATATACAGTCATTCATATGACTCTTTTTTTCCTGAAGCTGAGAAAATCTCTAAGCATTGACTTAAAAAAACAAGTTAGATAGAATAGAGAATGTAAACCAAGTTCTGCAATATCAACAAANAAGGGATCTCTGTTATGAAACCAAATCAGAATGAAGAAAGGAAATGGTTACAAGCTTGAGCTGTAAAATGATTATAGCAATTAAAAATTAATTTTAAAAAGATAGAAAATAAAAAAATAAATGACACCAACCATAGATATCAAGGATGACATACAGAGTTCACAGAGCTGGTAAGGACCCCTAGGATGTCACGTTGTTTGCCATTCTAAGTGTATTTTTGGAATTACCTCAGGGACTATATAAATCTTAGGAAAGCCATTGTACTAGATGAAGATAGTGTGTTACAAAAGTGGATTAAAATAAAGTATTCATGTAATACCTTTATTCTAAGTATTTATGTACCATAATTGCAAAAAATCAATGATAATATTCTAAAAAAAAAAAAAAATCATCATGAAGTTAGTCACTATTTACAAAAGGTAAACAATTTGATACACAAGGACTGAATAATTAGCTCACAAGTGTCCAGTAGGATAACAGATGTTTCAAAGCCCACTTACATTATTTTTTAAAGATTAAATTAGGCAAAAAGATTTAGACAGTAGCCCAGGGTAGCCTTAGAAAAGATGAGATAAGTTTAATGGGTTAAGTGGTCTGTCTAGATGTAATAGACTTGTAGGTATTTGCAGCTGCATGAAGTTCTGATTAAGATATAATAAAATACAGGTAATCTGTTTTACATAAATTAATATGTTATTGAAAATCAATCTGGTAAGGTAGCCATCATTAAGGAAACATCAGGAGAACGGAGTATTAATCATGTGGTAGACAAAGGCAGTAATATACTTCTTGCTATTCAAAACTCCCACCAAAAGTAAATTCAGTAAAAACAAATTTCTGAGACAGAAAAAAATGATGGAGCAGGAAACAGGGAGGCATCCATACCAAGTGATCTGGGTTAACTTGGGCCAAGCCTTTGTCATCAAACACAATGTATTCACTTAGCAAAGAAGCTACAGAGACCACAGTTACAGAAGAAATGAGTGTTCATGGAAAATCTTTGGGAGGAGGAGTTGCTTGGATGCTTTGTCTCAGAAATCTTTCTCAAAACTGTTGCTACAGCAGCCAAGTAACTGCTACAGGTGGCTCCTTATCTGATGAGGCAGAAAACATAATTAACAGCTGTGTTGAATGTGTAAACAATGGAGAGCTCTCTTTAACTTCCAAGTCATTGACTAATTTAGACACAGACTAAGCCTTTGACTTCTAAGAAATTTTCATAGGTTAGCCCACCTGGCACACCCCAAAAACCTCTTAAATTGAGTATTATTAAATTTCTTAATATTGCAGGCAAATAAATGTTAATACCTAAATGGCAATTTCAAAAAGTTTTGCCTATAAACTTATTTTCTCTACAGATTTATCTGTAGAAATATAGAATATATTCACTATAGAATTTTCCCTGTAGACATACTCCTGTATGGAGAAGAATTCAATTAATGAGAAGCTAAGACAAAAATTCAACAGAGCAGCCATCCCCACTAAGCTGTCCTACTCTGTCCTCAGATAGCAGGTTTGCTGTGTTTCCTAGTACTGTGTGAGCTTTGGTCATCAGAACAAGTATACATCAAAATAATAATGGCCTAATGATTGATGTAGTCCCCATGTGATGTCTTGACCATCCTAGGATAAAGTTTCCTGGTTGCATTTTCAATTCAGAAGTTCAGGAGCACAGTTTATTCATCTAGCAGAGCCTGTCTCCAAGATATTAAGAAAAAAAGTCACTAGGAAAATCTGTTTTTTATTTATGAAACATTAATCCCTTGAAATATATCATACTTGTCTGGCATCTATTTCAGAAAACAACATGTGTGTGTGTGAAAAAAGTTGGAGAGTTCTTATGTGGATGAAAAAGTTCTGAAAGGATACTGCATTATGAGTTTATAAACAGTTAAATACAATCTATAAATGAATGTAAGTGAAAAAAACCCAACCTACAAACCAACAAAAACACCTGGCAATGACTAGTCATTCAACATGTACCTCAGGCAAAAGAAAAAAAAAGTGTGATAATACAAATGCAGAGAAGGAAAAATAGGTGATGGAACATGACTTTGAACAAATTCTGTGTTGAAACTAGATAAATATCTGAATGACTATTTTCTGGAATCTTTCTTCCAGCTAGAAAATTATTACTCTAAAATCCTCAGATGAATCCCACTGGAAACACATAATTTTAACTGATCATATCACAACATTGTGAAAAATTATCAGAAAATGAAAGTTGACCAGGAAAAACAAAGAAACAGAAACGTCAATTTTAAAATGTTTGCAATTACGAGCTGCAAAAAGAGTATCCAAAATCCCTCTTCGCATATATATATATAAAAGAGGTAAAACTATTTTTGTGAACACAATGAAATGAAAATTGAATTTCAATTTTGTATCTGGACAGTAAATCCTTCAATAGCCTAATATCTCAGGAATTACGCCTTGCTGTAGATACAGCACTGAAGGGAAGCAGTTTGAAGTGTTAACTGTTGTAAGGGATGTTTTATGAGTACCTTCACCTTGCATTTTAGGCTGGATATGGCCTTTAATTCCTGTCCTAAACTGAAATGTTGCTGCACAGCTAATAAACACGGATGGATGAAATTATCCTTGTGTGCAGAATATAAATCAATCTGTAAAGCTCTTCAAGACGCTTAGGGGTGAAATATGTCACAGAAAATTTTCACAGTATTGTGTGAAGATCGGTCCTTCTTTCCATGTTATTCCCATCAGGTATCCATAATAGCATCATCTTATGATCAGACAATGACAATATATATTAGACTGAAGCATCGGGATGGTTTTTACCTTAGAAGAGGGTGAAATCAAACCTCTTTTCAAGAGTATTGATTGATTTCAAGCTGTAGTTTGGATTAATGACAAAATAAGAACATGCCATTTTGGGTTATGAAGAAAAAAATTGAAAAAAAACCCTAACATAATGTAGAGACATACAAAGAAAATACAAAATAAGACATTGTAGTATGTTGGATAGAATATTTTAGATGCCCATTCAAATAAACATCATACCAACAGATATCAATAGGACCACAGGCAGGAGATGAAGGGGAAGTACTATCCCCCTCTGTTCGACATTCTTGAGAGCACATCTAAATACTACATCCAGTTTTGAGCCCCCCACACAGGAAAGACAAACTGGAACAAGTTCAGCAGAAGGCCCCCAAGCTGTTTGGGTCTGGAGCACTTGCTCTGTGAGGAGATGCTGAGGGCCTGGGCCTTACTTAGGCTGGAGATGAGATGAATTTCAGGGAACCTGACAGCAGCCTGCTCATGCCCTAGTCTGGGGACAGCAAGAACACAGAGTAGGCTACCACTGTGGTGCATGGTGAGAGTACAAGGCACAGCAGGCTAAAGCTGAACGAGGGGAGGTTCTGATCAGATATAACGAAGTTATCTCCATAGTGAAAATATTCAAGCATTGGAAAAGGTTTCCCAGGAAGGCTGTGCAGTCTTCATCCTTGGAGATTTTCAAAGTCTGACTAGATAAAGCCCTGAGAAACTTGGTGTGAATTCAGTCTTGATCAAATTTTGAGAAGAGGACCGGACCAGATACCTCCTGAGGTCCCTTCCCACTGCAAGGGTTCAGTGATAATGGCATTGCAGGGTTAACAGCACAGATCTGCCTAAATGCTTACATAGCCCCATTGATTCCTTCAAGCTCTTGACACTTGCCAATCAGACCACAAAGTAAAGCCTATTAGGGGTGTGAGATGGTCTGCTGCAGTCTGAGATCACCTGTTGCGGAGATCAGAGAAGAATCTTAAAAAAAACCCTTAGGTTAAGGAATAAGCAGAAGAGACAGACTGCAATTTTCCCCCTGGTAACAGCCCCTCCCTCCCCAACACCCAGATATAACAATAAAAACCAAGAGTAAAACATGGAAGCAATTTAATTTAGACTGGAAAAATATTCAGATATATAAAAGTATTTTAAACAGCAAAAGATGACATAAATGAGAGAGATTTCTCTCACGCTAACTCTGCACATCTGTCAGTTGGATGTTTAATGCACTCTCTTAGACTTATCTCTATCTCTGTCTATATATATTGATATCTATATAATCTATATCTACCTATATATAGACATTCAAATAATCTCAGAGAGAGGATGTGTCTCAAATATTTTACTAAGTAAATGCTCAAAATATTGAATTATTTTAGGTCCTGGGCATCCTGGCTTTGTGAAAATTGCCAGGACATTTTTTCCTTCTGTCACAATTATTTTTTTAAAAAGAAATCAGAAAATGAATTATGGGTTTTTTTTATTTTATTTTGTGGTATTTTTCTCCCCCTAAAATAACTGCTAAAATCCTTTTCCATCCTCAAAAATGATGATCTGGCTGTCATGAGTATCTGAACAAACCAAATGGTTTGACTAAATTTGAAAAAAACCCTCTACCTCTCCTTTTCACATCTTCTTACCATTGTTTTCTGGCTGAGCCAGAGTGGGCAAGACACATACTCTGTGGAAATAATTTCCAGTTCTGCTTAATCCCAAACCACATAGTTCTGCCATCTCCTCTGCAACAGCTCTGGCGTACGGATGACTCTGTACTGAATCCTGTCATTATGCTAACCAAAAAAAAAAAAGAACTTTTTATAGCTGGGTTAATTTTTGCTTGTTTCATCAACTAACTAGGTTGACTTTAGGTTACGAGTACCAGAGCCCGTGCAGGAGCGTAGGGAGAAAGGGAGCAAGTGAGGGCAGAATGGGGGGACTGCTTCCTGCACGTTCTTTGGGAGTGTGGTGTCAGATCCTCATGACCATTACAACTGACTCCACCTAAACTGATTTCAAATACAGGTTTGAGGAACAGCTAACCCTGAGTGCCAGCTGCTGTGGGAGGTATGAATCCATCCACATCCACCCAGCCTAGCCTACTGTAGCCACCAAACTTCTATCTTTCGAGACAATTTTCAGATAAATGCATTGTTTTTCATGTTACATCATTTCAATAAACACTCATGCCATGTTCCTCTCTGTATACCATGTTCATCGTATTGCATTACTAACAGAATTGGAGCAAAGTAGTCTACTTGGATGGAAATTATACACTGCCTTGGCATCTGACCATTCCCCTCACAATTTTCTTCTTCTCCCTCCACTCTAAATAAATATATTTATATCTACTGACCCAATTAATAATGTTGATATGTCTATATACATACTCCTTTCAGAATTTGATAGCGATATTTCTGCTTGCAGGACAGGCAAAGGTTTTTTGCAGATGTAACTGTTAATCTAATTTTTTTGTTTGTTTTGTCAAGACCGCCTTTTCATTACAGTCTGAAGTCATCACACAATTTGATCAGATTCTTTACAGACTCTTCTCTTTTTTCTTCCTCTCTGTCACACAGAGAAATTTAGATGATTTTTTGGTTTGGCCTATTTAATCATTTCTGGGGTAGAAAATATACTCTCAGAGAATGTCTAAGACAGCCAGGGAAAAGATTCTTCACATAGATGAATCTAATTTGTCAGGTTAACTGAATTTTGCGGCCTCGTTGGTTTGTTTAGGGTTTTTTGTAGTGAAAAAGGTCTCTTAAGATTAAGCAAGTTGTTGTTTTGGAGGCATGGTCTAAGCAGGCTCTTATTACTCAACCATATTATGCCACTATAACAATGGTGTTCAGTTGTTGTTTCCCTTACAATAAATTCTTGATATCATAATAGAATTTATTTCTAAAATAGGAAAGATGAGAGACTGCAAGATTATTTAAATCATACTGTGGTTTTAAACTGTATTGCTGAAAAAGCTTTTTTGGTCTGTTGCTATGTTATTGTTGTTATTGTTATTGGTCTGGGGTTGATTTTGGCTGATTAGTTCTATAAAGGCATGAAATGCATTTGATGATATCAAACTGTGCTGGTTTTGGCATATGGGTTTATATAGTCTACATTTCTTGCAAGAAGTATATAGACTTTAAAATAACAGTTCTTAATAATAATAGTTTTGCTTTAAAATAATGACACTTAAATATTATTTAGCCTAAACAACTACTCTTTCAAATTGTTTTGTTTTAAGATTTGCAAACTTTTCTACTCCCCAATCTAGAAATTTATTTAAGCACAAATCCTAAATGGAACTGCTAGGACTTAAATTCATTGCTGAATCTGGCCTAGAAGTAAAATATTAATTTCATTTAAATGAGTAATGCTCTGGAGATTGACATCAGCTGGACCTGGATTTTAATGACAGTCTCATACTTATTTCTTCCACCAATGTCAAGTAAAGCAGATTATTGCTTCCTTTATTAATTAATAAAAGCTTTTCATGTGCTTAATGATGCAAAGATTGGCTCATAGTAAAAGATATCCTGTCACTTGAAAAGATATCAGTGATGTTATCCAGTTAGTAACAAGCCCTGACAATTTTCTGTTGCAGTAATAATTGAAGATACTGAAACCTATTTAAACTGTTCCTTGATGCAAACATTCCAAGAAATCTGATTATAATTTTTAGTTGGCAAGCTACTGATTCTATAGGGAACCTAAGCAACATGCTATTTTTCTGCAGGGCTCTGATTTACCCTGCTATTAAACAGGGTAGTAGCACTGAAACTGCTATAAGCTCCACACGTCTGCCTCTGATGGTATGATGGCACTGCCATTCTGCTGATCTCTGTGAGGAGATACTGAGAGCAGGTCAGAAGCTAGGTCGGGGATTTTTTGGTTTGGTTTGGTTTCTGAGTTGGTTGGTTTGTTTGGTTTAGATTTTTTTTTTTTTTGGTAGGATTCTGATTATTACTGAAGACTAGATAATGCATCCAAATAAATGGGGGTAAATGCATATCACCATGGTTCTAAATAGTTTTATTTGACCTTTAAAATCCTTCCAGGGCTAAGTACTTTGGCCCCAGTCCAATAAAGCACCTGAGCATGTGCTTAACTTTCCTCTCTGACAGTGCTTAGAAAACTTCACAGATGATGCAGGCAGGTTTGCTGCATCAAGACAAGATTGTTAAACATCCTCAACGAGCCAACCCATGAACTGTCCCACAGGCCCTTCTATTAATCAAATTCACATAGCAGTCATATCTTCGAGACTTAAAATATTTAATACAATTAATCCCATGAAAATTAGTGCAGGATATTATTACATTTAATAAACCACATTCCCAAATCAAGAGCTATTTTTTTAGACTTTATTCCAACACATTTAAACTCCTTAGGAAATATATTGTCAATAAGAAATCAAATTAAACTCATAATTACTATTAACAGAATACATTTATGCTTGTTTCTTATCATGTGCCAGATAGCATGCATAGTTAGCTAGTAATTTACAAATAAGCAACTATCCATCACCAGGGAATGAGAAGGAGACAGGTAAGTTCAAATGTTATATATTGGCATTTAATGGTTTAGATAATAAACAACAAAAAAAAAAATCTTTAAAACAAAAGAAAAAACTACTACTCTGTAGAGGATTTGGTTTTAAACACTTCCATGGAGAAAAATGTCAGTGAAAAAGTAAATGTAACAATGTTTGCAGAGGGTTTTTTGGTTTGGGGTTTTTTTGCAGTGCTAGATTCTAAGAAACCTTCAGACAGAATTGCTTCTTGGTTGAATATTTCTATCCCAGAGTGCACTGGCAGCAAAATGCAACAGTATGAGTGAACAGTCATCAGTAGCTAAATGGATGGTGAAGCACTTGCTGTAGAGTAGAAGAATACATCCCAGCTGTACCTGCAGTACTACTGAATTTGTGGCTTTGGTACCCACGTAACCTATTTCTTTTCTTAAGGTAAAAAGCAAAGTTTTCATGTAATTATTAAAAAAAAAAAAAAACCAAACAAAAACCCAAAACCAACCCAAAATAGTGGACTTCACACAGACCATATCCATGAATGTTTTAATGTTTTCCCCTCCCCAAGGCTCTAGTAGAATGGAGGCTCTACAAATCCTATTTAAATAGGATCTATCACACTTTGACACAGACTGCCTTTCCTGCTGTTGATAGTCTTTGGCCTTTGGAAGCAGATAGGTCACCTTTCTTCAGATTAGAGGAAATTCTTTTCCAAACCACTCCCAGCTTGTCATACTTTTAGTGGGGTGGTTTTGTTTTGGTTTTGGGTTTTTTGTTGGGTTTTTTTTTGTCCCCACCACTGAGATTCATTTCAGAAAGGGTAATACAACTAGTTTGAAGAGGAAAAAATGAATGAACAACAAAACGGCATCTCTGAAAAAGGTAAGCAAAGCAGCTTAGAAATAGGAAAAAGTGGTGTCAGGGTGCAGCAAAGGCTGCATGCTCCCTAAACGACAGGGAACTGGGAGCCAAGGTGACCCTAGGACAGCCACTACCCTCTCCAACAGGCACCATCTCTTGGGGCCTGACTATACTGAGCAGAGCCAGGTCCTGTAATGTGGTCTGTTGACAGCCCCAGGCAGGGCAAGTAATGCAATGCACCAGTGCCAGGCTACAGGCAGCAGCAGGAGATGGGGACAGAGATGGGGCTGGGGACATGGCTGCAGGTGTGCACCTGAGGTCTGTCTAGGGTTGCTGGTGTCTGGACTTGGGGTAGGGAAGGCCCCAGAGAAGGCTGGGCAGGGTCAGTGACCTCAGGGCCCTACCAAGTGGAATTGACCATGCATAATAAAATAACTTTATCTGATGTAATAAGCAAATCTCTTATTCTAGATGAAAAAAATGTTAGCAGGTATACTTAAAGTATGAGGGGAAAAAGTAGAAAATTCTAGCAAAGAATAAAAAGGCAATAGTTGAACTTGGATTAAAAAACCTGTTTAATAACATTTAAAGTGTTGCTTTTAAAATTTGTCTGTTGCTTTGTACATTACTGTCATTGTTATTCTACCTCAGTTTGCAATTACTTTTATCTTATATTTTAAAACACCAATGAGTTTGTATTCTTGATTCAAATTGCAAGATTATAAAACTAGTAAAATATTTGTCAGCATGTGTTGTGGTTTAACCCCAATCAGCAACCAAGCACCACACAGCCGCTCGCTCACTCACCCTCCCCCTACCCCAGTGGAATGGGGGAGAGAATCAGAGAGGGGGAAAAAAAACAATCAAACCCTAAAACCCATGGGTTGAGATAAAGACAGTTTAATAGGACAGCAGAGAAAGAGAAAATAACAGAATATACAAAACAAGTGATACAAAATGCAATTACTCACCACCCAAAGCCCAGCCTGCCCCCAAGCAGCAATCCCTCCCTCCCCTGGCCAACTCCCCCAGTTTCTATACTGAGCTTGCCATCAGGTGGTATGGAATAGCCCTGACGGCTAATTGGGATCAGCTGTCCTGCCTGCATTCCCTCCCAGCTTCTTGTGCCCCTGGCAGAGCATGGGAAGATGAAAAGTGTAAACAACTGAAACCAGGTTTAATTTCTTTGTCTTTGTAGAGTTTGTTAATATAAGCGTTTGAGTGGATGAAATGGGTTGGAAATTCTCTGAAGAACATTTTCCTACAAGTATCCTAAAACTACAAGTTTCTAGGGCTGAAAATGCCAAATGTACTTTCTCACAGCAGTCTAGTAACGCAGCTTCCTGTTCTGGAAAGCCAGGAAACATGGAAATGTGTAAAATAAAACATCAGTTTTTCAACTGATAGTCACACACTTTATGTGCTTAGTAACAGTAACCCTTTAGTTTTAAGTGAATCTGCAGGAGAATATTTCAGTTCTAAACAAACTTAATGTATTGTCCCTAAAAGTTTGACTCATAGATTCTTTAACTGTACATCTCTAAAGTTAAGTTGTAATTAAAATAATTTGAGTTATTTAAGTGAAGATGCTGCTTGGATGATTGGAGACATGCAAAAGAAAAAAGAACTGTAAAAATATATTTATAAACAGTAATGTAAGAGAGAGTTAATGACTCAGAACACATAAATACAATATCTTTATTTCATTTTAATATAAAATACACATTTTTACAGGGTAAAATATGTTTAAGAGCAAAACCTAAACCATTTACCATGGAGAATAATGTCCATGCATAGCATTAATTTTTCCAGAACAGCAAGGGGAAAGAAAATAATGCAATACATATTTCAGGTTTAACACTTAGATTCTCACACATGAGGTAAAAAAAAGGCCATATGTTTTCTAAAAACAATGAGAAATACGTATTACTGATTTTTACTCACGCATTCTTGCAAAAAAAAAAACCTTCTAAAAATGCCTTTGGATTAATAAAGATATAGAACAAACACTTGTATAGATTTTTTGCTCAGTTAAATTCTTAATTAAAATTTCAGCTTTTGTCACTGCTATCTGATGAGAGAACATGCATGTAGGGATATAGCACTTTCCCTCTGGGGAATTCAGTTCAAAACTGCCATACTATTTTCATGAACACCACTGAGTTTCAGCCACCAGTTGAGCAGTAGCACCTTATAATGTTAGGTTATAATTGTCTAAACTTGATGTCTGGTCTGTCTGAGTCATGGACCACTGGGAACAAATGAAGAGGAAAAGAAGCACTACATCACTGCTGCAATCCCTCCAGGCCTTGTCTGTAAGGCAGAGCGTGAATTTCCCTAACAATCAGAGGCAGATGCTTTGTAAGGTTCAGGCATTTATCTGTGATACCATAAACAGTGTTTAAACTCCTGTCCCACTGCAGCCAAACTGAATGTCATTCATTCTGTGGATTGTGAAATTTGGAGTTGTGTAATCATGAGCTATATCCATTATATGGGCAGAATGGACATAGTTGAACAGATATACACAGGTTAATGTAAAATTTGCCTGCCCAAGTATGAGCATTGAAGATCCTTCAAAAAGAAGCTCAGAGAGAGTTTATTCTGTTTTACCTAAGTACTTGCAATAGGATGTTCATATTCAGCAAAACACACATTTCTTAATGAAAACAATGTCCTTCATAATCTATTTAAACATTTTGCTAAATCAACACCTCAAGTAATCCTCTGCCAAAGCCCTGTGTTTGGACCCACCTATAAAATAGCTAAACCAATTTGATTCCACCTTCATAACTAGCTGTTAATACAAACTTGACAGTTTTACAGTTTGTCTTGAAAATCTTATCTCAGTAAATTCACGGGTTCTTCAGAACGGTGTGCTGAGAGGAACCTGAGTGAACTGACATTAAGTAGTCTCAGGTAAACTCACTCTATGGGGAGCTGTGGATTTCAAGACAGTTCTTTAAGTTTTCAGATTGCTTCCAGTGCTGTGCCTGGTGGAGGATGACTTCCCTCTCCTTCTCTTTGGAGAATGTCAAGCCAGACAAAATCCCAGGTTAGAGAAACCTTTAATACACAAGGGAATCAGTTGTCATGTTTTTGTTTTGTCTGGTAGGCTTTCTATTGATGTACCTGAAATAAGAACAGTTTTTTACCCATCCCTGCTTTGCTGATATTAGGAAATAACACAGTCATATCACAGCTGTGCATGTCATCCAAATAATATCATATCTACAAAGAATTTTGATTTAATAAGGGCAACTGTCTTACAGGTATCTAGCTATTCGCTGTCACCTTCCAAAAAGCCAGCAATGTTTATAATGATCTTTCATGCGCAGCTTGTTCAGCAAAGGTTGGCACTACTTCCTTTAACATTTTAGTTAATATCTAGTTCCCAATCCAAATCTCAAAACTAAACTGTAATTCCATCTGTATCATTCTTATACAGTTGGTAAGTGTGGTCTTGCTCCTGTAGTATCTACTCTCCTTCCTCCTTTAAAGCCTTGACTTCAATGTGGGTAGGACTGTAGAATTTTTCTTTAGCATAAAGCCTGTAATAAGTCCAGAGCTCCAGACTTTTGCTGGGATGGGATGACAGGCCAGTAAATACATGGGAAGCTTGGACATATATTATTTTAGGGAAATCTCTAAATAGGTTTTCAGCTCAAATACTTAAACAGTTTACTCCTGGTCTTATCTTTGTCTTTAGAATCCATTACTAATATATAACTTTTGGAGGTAATTAAATTTTTTTTTACGATGTTTCTTGAGGTCTATATATTTCACATGCAACTCTGCTTTTCTGGTACGTAAAAGCTTTGTTTTACAGTTCTTAAAATACTGAGAATGCAATTCTGTGCAATTAAAATAGAACTCTTCAGCTCTTGCAAGAAGACATGAAAGTAAACTAAAAAGAAAAATAGAAATACTCTTTCATGTGCATGAATACTGTCAGAAGTTTAGCTCAAGCAAATTTACACTTTTAACATTTTCTTTTAACTCTGTGTATTTGGATTCTACCGGCATGTAGCAGTATTGAAGTCAGTTACTAATTGTTATCCTGTTTGGCAAATTGTTATTCAAAGATAAAAAATGAAAGGCTGTTCATATTAAAGAGGGTTTCTGAATATGAAATATAGAAAGAGCTCTATATCTTCCTCACGGTTCATCACGTGTCAAGGAACACAGCTATTTTGGCTAATGACAAACAGCGTATGTTATCCACCTAGAGAAGTACGTTATGCAGTCTGTCAGTTTCGGCACTCTCCGCTTTATACTTTCTGCATCTGAATGTGATTATCAATAAAGATTCTAAGAATATGCAAAAAGTATTGATGACAAGACAGGATGGGTATATCTGATGCATGAAAAGAAAGAATATATGAAAACAGGGATTGCTGCAATGGTTTTGGAGCATGTAAATTTTATAAATCTGCAATCAGATATTTAAAATCTCCTCTAAACCTATTTAAACTTATACTGTAGAAATATTTCAAATGCTATCAGATGTTTTCTTCATTGCTAATGTTGCAGTGCAAGTTTAGAGAACAGTGGATTTTGTAAGTCTAATGGGCAATTAAAATAAACCGCAGAAAATAAATTAGTTTGGACCAAACCAAAACATTGTTATCAAAAGTGCTTTTAAAACCTTTAAGTCACACCAAAATATTTTATCCGATCTGAAATGTGTGATTAACTAACCCCTCTTTATCACTTAAAAAAAAGCCAATCTTAAATAAGAATACATTCTTTGTCAAAATGAAAAATGCTTTATTTTAGAAATGAAATGCTTAAAAAATTCTAAAATAAAGCATTCTGTTACAGTAATTCCAAATAGAAGGCTTTGAAAAATTTTCAAAACTTTCTGGTTTTTTTTTAATGCCAAACCAAGGACATATGTGACCTACTTTAAATCCTTGTGGAACTATTTTTCAATTAATAAGAATGTCGACAAATTCTGTGTCTGTCTTCCAAAGATTGTAAATCATCTATTTACATAAAACATGCATTCATTTTCCCATAGGCTATCTGTATTTCTGAAACAAACCTCAAGAAATCTCTCAATTCTTCTAAATAGCTAAACTTAACCAAGATATCAGTAAATGATTGAGTCCTCTTATCATCTTCTCATTTGATTTTCTTTTTTTTCCTTTTTTGTCTTGCAGGGGCAGGAGTGTCATTTCCATCAGACCTATTTTCTTGCCATTTTTTTTGACCTAAGGAATGGATATCTAAGAGTTTCCATCCCTTGTGTTCTTTTAAAAGACAGAATTCATCAATAAACCTTAGTTCCCTGAACTAACCAAGAGTTCTGTTACTCCTGTGAGGTTCTATGCAGCTCAGTAAGATAAGATATTGGCATCTGAAGTGCTTTTCCATGTAGCTGTATATATTGGAAAGAATCGGGTGAGGTTCAAATGCAGTTTAACGCTTTGTGCTGGTTTTGGCTGTGATAAGAGTTAAATTTCTTCATAGTAGCTAGTATGGGGGCTACGTTTTGGATTTGTGCTGAAAACAGTGTTGATAACACACTGATGTTTTAGTTACTGCTGAGCAGTGCTTACACAGAGTCGAAGCCTTCTCTGCTTCTTACACCGCCCCACCAGTGAGGAGGTTGGGGTGCACAAAAAGCTGAGAGAGGACACACAGCTGGGACAGCTGACCCAACTGACAAAAGCGATATTCCATACCATATGACGTCAAGATCAGCAATAAAACTAGGGGGGCTGCTGCTTAGGGACTGGCTGGG
>VZTL01041644.1:0-11212 GCA_013400535.1 Scopus umbretta
AGTTATGTTTAAAAAAAATATTACTTCTGCTATATGTTTTTTGATATTGATCATGCAAAACAAAAATTGCTTGTTTATTTCCCAGAAGAAAAATGTATTTAGTGATTATTTTAGATAGTGTAGCTTTCATCTGTGTGTAAATTATTTCATATAGGGAGAGTTATAATCTTGTACCTATTGTTCTTATTGAAAACAAATATTGGATGTGCATTTCTGTGAAGTAATTTACAGCATTTCTAGTTTTATTTTGAAACATTCACCTATCTACGTACTATGACACTATCTAACATTAAAAATGTTATAGGACTGCTTATCCTTCAGACAGCGATCCTCTCCCGATACTCAAACAACAGCAAGTGGTGTTGTTTGTATAAAGCATAGTGGAAATTTTTTTTAACTAACTTCTGTGGTGCCCTGTTGGCATTAACACTACCATTGTACCCTGCTGTATAATAAACATTCTTACGCATTTATCACATGTTGATAAAATGTTAGCCCTTAACCACTTTTTATATGTTTTAAATTTTTGAAATTCAAGTGTACCTTCCATAACATACAATAAACACTAGACTGTATTATCTGTAGGTGAATTATTTTTAATATAAATGTTATCCTGGTATTTTAAGCTTAAACTGTGCTGTTGCGCGTTGATTCACATCTCACAGTTCATTAAATATCAATCCTTAGAGCTTTTATGTGAAGACTTCTTTTAATCCTTCACCTTTTGGCTTCTGCGACAGTGAATCTTGGAAGAAGGAATTAAAAACAATGTAAAAAGTGTCAGTTTAGTGCCATTATCCTTTAAATCTTAATTTTACATAATAAAGTGAGAAAAGTATGTAGCGACGCCAGTTGTACCCAGAGAAATAAGTGTATTGTTAAAGTATAAAACATGAAGCAATCGTGAAACAGGAGAGTGTTGCTAAAACCGTAACATCAGACATTACCGAGATGGATGTATAATAGGCCTTTTTTTATCAGTCGTGCAAATTGGCATGCAGGATAGCATTGGCTCATTTAGCCTGAAAGCTGACCAGATGGTTGTGCTCTTTAATCCACAGCGTATAAAAGCAATGTGTTTCTCAACAGGCTCTGGACATTGTATAGAGCCCCTGTTCTTGATGCAACTTATGTGCATGCTGGTAACTTTTTCTATTATGAAAGAGCTGTTGTGTGCTCAGTTACAATAGCTTCCTCTGTCCAGAGGAAAAAAGTACTGGAATAAAATTGTCCTAAGGAAGTAAGACAGTACATCTATATTTTTCCTAATTATGCATTTTATGTTGCAACCATGGAACTGTTTTTAAATTGATAATTTAGTACCATAACGAGTAAGTTTGTTCATAAAGAAGTTGAATGCGAGACTTAAGAGTTCTATTCTCTTTTTATAGTAATAGTAATATAGCGATATTTATAATCTAATACTTTCAAATGTCTTGATTCTAATTAAGATTTTGATTGTAATGTAGCCTTTTGTGGTACACTAATGCCTGTTTTCAAGACTGACTCTTGAAAAACTCAAGTTTAAGAAATAATCTATTTTGTGTCTTTCATCTTTTTAAGTACAAAGCAATTGTATTTGGTTGTTCACCTTGGATCCCTGTCAGCTTTCCACTGTCTGAGGTGTTACTGAGCTAGGCCTAGAAAATAGGTAAACTCTGACAAACAGATAAGCGCGATATCTCTGCAGGAAGCTGCTTCTGACGCAGTTGGATTACATTTAGTCGTGTGGGAGTCCTTACATGATTGTGCTGCACTGTCTGGCACACAAATGCCCGAGATGATGCCTTTTTAATTACCCTTCCTGCAAGAACTCAGAGCAAGCTCAGAACCAAACCAAAGAATGCGAAAATTGGGGGAAGAATTATGGGGACTCATCCATGTGTTGGTTGGGTTTTGGAGAGGTTTTGGATGGGGGTGGGAAGGTGTCCTTGCTTTGTTCTTGCTTTCTCTATTTCTCTTATTTTTTTTTGGTTTCAGCTGAGCTACCACAAAGCTGTTTAGGGTTCAGCCTGCTTGTGGAAGGCAGAGCACATCACGCATAGTCCTCCAGGCAACCTGTGTCCATGCACTACACAAACGTAGTAAGCCTGTTGAACTGAGTTTGTTGGGGAAGAAGGTAGAGAAGGAACTCTTCCTCTGGAGCTTGCAACACCGTGTCCACAACTTAGTAAGTTCAACTGTTGACATTGTAGATTGAGTCATCTCAGGTGGCCTTTTGTGCATTTTCAGAAGTGTTTGTAATTCCTGGAGCATGAAGCATAGACGGCTGAGCTGGTCCCATATGGAGCCAGTTTGGATCAAATGTCTCATTTGCGGGGGAGGGCTCTGCCTCATGTGAGAGAGAGCATGGAGGAATGTCCTGTTGCTGCCCAGAAAACTATTTTTATAATTTAAAAAGATGTGTCCATCAGGACAAAAGATTACCATTGAAAACAAGGGCTACTGTTAAACCTTTTTTGCTGTAGCAATACATTTTCTAGAAAGGAAAAGGAATTGGTAACCGAACTTGACATCTGAAGTATACTAGTTTTGATGCACTGGAGAATGGCGTTTTCCTCAGAAAAATGTTGAAATGAGGCTGGTGATTTGAGGAAAGATATGAGCCTTCTTCAGCAGGTCATCATGGGCTTGTATGACTTCAGAGCTTATTCATTCCAGATTCAAGAATTCTCGACCATAAGTAAATATGCCCTGCCTCTAAACTGTATTTTTGCCCAAAGTTTCCCTGATCCTGGGATTCAGCGTTGTGATTCGTACTAAAGAGTGAACTCTCAGTTACTTACCAGTAACTATTAGAAATTCTGTAAGTATGCGTATGTCTGAACTAACGCCGTAACATTTTGTAGGTGAATTGCTCAGTCAAGCTGAACCAAACTCAAATCTAGGTTTATAGGTGTAGCAAATTATGCTGGTGAATCAGTAAGAGAGTGTTTTAGTCGTAGGCTTCAGATTGTTTTCATATTCAAATTCAAGCATCTTTTAACTCTGTAATACATTTTGGATACTATAGAAGTAATTTATTGTGGTTGTATTCGCCACTAAACTTAGCTGATAAATTAAGGACTGAATGAATACAGGGAAGCTGCTTTCATTTCAATCTTTGTGGCTAGCCCTGAAACACTGACAGGCTGGCTGTGCAAAGCAAGGTAATTTAAATGACGGTTACACACATCTGATTTGGTTTCATGGATGAGGACCGCTGTTTTCAGTGTTGTCACATAACCAGCTTTCAAAAAAAGTTCTGCCTGTTTTTTGAATACAATTTTTAATCATTTTTATGATAAAGGTAAATCTTCCCCTGAAATGGCAGAAGTTTTTTACTTCAAGTGACCACTCCATGTATGCTTTTGCTATTTGTCATGTTACAAAGGCTGTAAATATTTGTACTAACACATAACAAAATCAAAATGGCCCCCTGACTTGTGTCCAAACCCATATCTAATTTGCTATTAGTCATGCTGTTTCTAGTACTACTAGGTCAAAACGACCTGCTCACTGGATATAGTGTCAGCGTGTCTTACACCATTCAGTAATAGAACATGTCGGTATTAACATCGGAATGAAAAGCATATGTTGAGCTTAGCATAAAGCAAGGGATTTGACTAATTTCTTGTGTAGGCTTTCAGGTTATTGCCTTGTTTGTGATAATAGTAATCTTAAAAAGTGCCTTCTCACAAATAATGAAGGTTAAAGAATTAAAAAATTATACTGACACCTGTGTGAGTACAGATGTGAGCTGCAAAGCTATTACAGCTGAATGTTTAAAACCCTGATGCTAGTAAATCCTGTTCATTGTCCATTAAAAACCTAATTTAGTATCTTGTCAGTACTCATTTCAGGTTGTGACTGGAAGATGGGGAAGGCATTATTGCAGGTTACCTGCGAACTCTTCTGCTCTTCCCCTCTCTCCCCTTGTCATTAGCCTTTGAGTTTGGCTAAATTTGAGGTAAACTCGATGGGCAGCCAGTGCAGAGCACAGAAGAGAGCAGTATTATTTTTAAAGACAAATTAAATTTATAATCTGTTTAATAACAGCAAGGACACGATAGCAACAACAATGAAACCATTCCTTGCATAGGCACACAAAGGAAAGAGAAGGAAAACTAAGAATGCGCTGTCAGTTAATCTTACACTAATTGTGATGATACAAAAGGAGGAGTGAAAAGAAAGGTAAGAGGGGAGTTGAAAGTGGTGATCACCTAGCGCTGAGAGAAGTTGGGAAAGATGTTGCTCAGTTACTGTGAGTCCATTTTGTAACTCTGAAGTCTTATTTGACACGTCATGGATTAAAACTAGACTGTATCTCACAGACTTCAGAACTGCATTTTAAAACCTCAGCTGAGGTGTCATCTGTACATGAAGTAAACTTGTCCAGCCTTAGGATCATTTGTAAATAAAGGATGCTTGAAAGTGTAAAACTCCGAGGCATCTTAGTATGAGCATGTGTTTGTCAAGACCAAGTCAGCAGCACTGGATAGGAACATCCCTTACGCCTGTTCCAGTGAAACATTGAAGACAGTCTGTGCTGTTTGGGTTTAGTTCCATTTATGTCTTTAAAGTGGAAGATGTCAGGAATGATGTCTGGTGTTTCAATGAGATCAGGTAAGTGAAAGAGTTCATCTTGGCAGTTTATTATTTTGGATAACAAAGCACTTCAAAGGGCCGAAAAAGCAGCTGAGAAAGTGGGCTGAGCCTGTCACACTTGCTTTAAAGGTAACTTTATTAGAGAAACAACTGCACCACTATTTTCGTAGCCATTTTTGTTTGAATGCCAAGTAAATATGTGAACTTTTATCTAGTAAAAGCTCAGAGGGAAACCGTAACGACAAGACTTGGAATATGCATTGGAATTTTGTCATAGAGTACTAATTGTTTGCTGGCTAATCTGTGGTGGCACAGGCTCTGCTTGAAAGTGGTTACAGTCATTTGCTAAAGGGTGTGCAGAATCAAGGTTCGTTTGGTTTTAAAATACGACTCTTCATCTGGTGGAAATGGACACCGTTCTGTGGATTTTCTTGGCTGAGCTGGCACTTAGAATAGTTGCAATAGGTATCACATGCCTTTAAAGAAGGATCCTGGAGCTTTTCAAACCGACATCACCTTGGAGCTTCTCAGAATCCCAGTTACTGGCAGAAGATCCAAGCAACAATAAAAGAGAAGCTGCGTGCCAATATTGTAATTTTGCAGGTAGGTGGTGGGGACAGAGAACAGCGAGCAAGGATACAGCCTCTGGCATAACGTTGAGGTGGCTGGACCTCAACTTCTCAGCCCACGTGTTAAGCACTCGGTGACCCTAGTGTGAAGGGGGAGAATGAAATTAAAGCCAGTGATAATGACTGAGGACCATTTTAAAATTGCCATATATGCTGCTTGAATCGAGTGGGACGGGGCTGTGAGAGTGTGGGTAGTTTGCAGAAGCACTGAAGCCGAGAAGCAAAGCAGGCGAAACCCCTGCTGCCTTCTCCCTAAGGAAAGCTACCAATAAAAAAATACTGTGGTATTGGAAAATGTCTTTTTCTAAACTTGTATTCTAATGATTCCAGCATGGTGACCGACAGCCCTGCCAATAGAGGACAGGCTCACCAGGTATTTGATTAGTCCTTAGTGAGCAGGTAAAAATACATAAGCTTTTCTAAGTCACAAAATCTTGATCAAGTTTATTCCTGTCCAGTTAAACTGGCAACTATTTGTGTGTATGCTTGTGAGCTATACTGTTAAAAAAAAGGATTAGTGTTTCTAATTTTAGTAAGCAAGCCTGTGGCTTCAGGGAGAGGAAAAAAGCAGCATTGTTGTATGAACAGTCTATAAATGCAGGGGGGGAACCCCTAGCCTGAGAAAAGCTTGTTGGGAGGTTAGTTTTATGGATCTTGTTAAAGAAATACTAGGGGAGGGATAGCAAAATGGCCACACTTAAAACCTATAAATATTTTCTGGAAAAATGCCACTAGCTTTTTTCCCTTGGTATTAGTTGAGCCATGGAAGTTTGTTGAGTAGAGAAGTAAAGCAACTTTAAAATATTTAGTAATCAACTCTGTCATCCCATTGTTCTACCTTTTTAAAATTTTTTTTCATTAAAAAACATTCTTAACATCTGGGAACTGGAGGAAGATAAACATGTTGATAATTTCCTGGGTGTGATTTTTTTTTTATTCTGCCACCACCAAAGTATGTTCGGGATTAAGAACTATGATCTGAAAGTCCCAAAGTTCCCAAAATACCCCCAAATTACTTTTTTGTGGGGGGCAGAAGAGCTTTAGCTTGGCCCTGTGCATACTTTTAAGTGATTGTAAATCACTGGACATACTGAACACAGTGGACTCTTGCAAAGGGCTAAAAGATCTGGTGAGCAAGGAAAGGGTTCTGCAAGAAAATAAGATTTTTCAAAGAGATGGGGCACTTTCTTTAGGTTAGGCTGTGGATTGCATTACCGTGTAATGGCTTCACACTTAAATAACATTGTGGTATTTGTGCTTATAGACCACCAGCTCTTCCTTAATTCTTGTGAATCTTTTCTATACCTACTTTTTACCTTCATTACTACCTCTCACAGAAGTAAAAATAAATTGGCAAAACGTGAACACCCTCGGGAAGTCACAGCGGCGGCTGCAGCCTCAGCAACTCTGCCCACTTTTAAAGCTTTTCGGTAAATCAGAAATGGGACAAGAAACTGAGTTACGAAGCTCAAAATAAGCGTCGATGAAAAGCATCGTCAGCTGTGCATGCTTGCTGCTGCAAGGGATCTGATGGAGCAAGGGTGCAATCGAGGCATACATGTAAGACAACTGGGAATCTTAACCTGGTAGAGGTAAAAACTTCTGTGCACGTGGGTTGATGTCTTAAACCGAAATTGTTTCTACAGGATTAGATTTCATAGTTTTCGGCCTTCTAGAGCATCTGCTGTTTTGTGTGGCTCGCAGGTGTGCAAGTAAAAGCTCTCGGGAAGGGAGATGTTTCTTTTCCTAGACTTGTTCCCGTACAGAGCCCTTTGTGATCCCACCAGTAATTGCTAAGAACACGAGTAAAATACACACAAACTGCGCTGGCTTCTATTTATAGGCAATACTTGATCCTGGGGCTTGTCAAACCCAATCAGCTCCCACTGAAATCAGTGGTGAGTCCGTGTTTCGGCACCTGGCGATATTAGGCTGTCACTTTAAAACTCAACTGTTTGTGCAGGGCTTATTTTTAGGCACGGATGTCATTTTGGTACTTAATACTGCTGGGTGCTGCTAATAAATCTGGGTAAGTGGGAGCAGAGGCAGACTCAGGCCGTGCAAGTGGGGAGGCTGTAAATCTGAAATAGTAAATTTACGGTTTAACAAAATTAAATTCTGAGTGGTTATGGCCTTTAAGCGAGGCATCTCAAATTATTTCTGCAGGGGCCAGACTAGAAATGCTGCGTAATGTATATGGCATTATACAGCTTTGCAGGTTTTTTGCCTTAAACGCTCCATCTGGAGGCGATTATAACTCAGAGAGGGTTCAGTGGATTCTGTTGTGTCTCTAGTATGGCCCGCAGTGGGAGGGAAGGATGTATTTTTCATTATCTGCGTGATCGTCATAATAGGGTATAGCAATTTGTCGCATTAAGATAACGAACTGAATGCATATTTAACCATCTGTACATAATACTACCATGGAGGCTATCTAGCATTCATAAATACTTGAGCAATAGTTTAAAAAAAAAAAAAAAAAGAAAAAAAAAGAAAAATTTGTATGCCAGGAATTGAAGAAGAGGAGCATTCTCCCCGGGGTCCCCTCTGGCGTAGCAGCAGGTTTCCACCACCGGAGCAAGAACTGCCTTCAGGACACTAACTGTGTTTCAATCAGTGCAGTTAAGTGACTGGAGATGGTTGTCCTTCACCTTTGTACCGGGCAACTGCTGTGTTAACGCAGACTGATGAGGAACAGTGGAATGAAATGAAATGAAAATGGAGCTACTTTGCTCCAGAAAGCAGGCAAATGCTTTCCCAGTCTTAAGTCTACAAGCCCAAGTGCTATCCAAGCCAACTGTGCTTTGGGTGTGTGATCAGCTCAGCTCCCTTTGGCTGCTTTCTTAATATTTTGCACAATGTAAATTGATTTTGCAAGTATTTAGACAAACACGTTAGTCTTGCGGCGCTTGCGGTATGTGATCTGAAGGGGGACCTTTGTGGAACTGGGGACAAAGTTTCTGTTCTTAATGCCTCTGGAAAGTAGGCTCGTCTCACGTTTCTTAGTTTTAAGTAACTGTTGGGTGCTTTTGCCTTATTTTCCTATACTTCCAGTGATAAACTTGCATGACTGTGAAAACATTCAGGTATCTTTATATGAGCTCTTCAATGGAAACAGAGAGCTGTAAGTATGGTGACACATCAGAAGTAGTACTTCTGCTTTTCTGTAGTTTGAAATGCGAAAACGTTCTGAATGTGATCACAGGCTGTAGGCAATTCATTTACAAAGAAGAGGGAACTACAGTGGACATACTTAGATGATTTTAAAGACAGTAAAAAGCTCTCTGATACTAACTTTGAATTTTGTGCAGTGGTCACGATATTGAGCAACTACAGATTATAGATAGAAAGCATTTATTGCCTCTGAATTTAAGATGTGCTCTCCCAAAGGAAAAGAGGGAAGTTTCATCCATTGCTTTAATCAAATGTGCGCTTAATACGTGCACAACCCGGGGATGAGGAAAGTCGTGGACCTCATAATTCCAGCTAAAAAAGAAACAGGAGCATTTCTCTTTCCACCGGCATCTCTTGTGCTCAGATTTTCACAATATATCCTCTCGTGCACTTAAAATGAGCCGGGAGGGTTGTCAGAGGAGGATTGCAAAGACACATCAGGAGGTTCAGCTTTTTGTCTTGTGCTCTAAGTCTCTTCAGCACGGCTGAGTGCTTTGAAAAGCAGTGAATCGCTTGCAGTAAATCTGGCTGTGCTTTTCTGCGGGAACACTAGTACAAGTTCCAATGTCCAGGTGGAAAATCAGCCTTGCAGGTAGCAAACTTCAGTATCAAGAAGCTGTAAGCCCTGACATCGTCACAAAAATCTGGGAAAAGCCCAAGCAGCAAACAAATTCACCCTGCAAAATGAGATTTCTATGGGAGATGCATACATATGAGTGTGTGTCTCTGTCGATAGACTGAAAGCCTGCAATAGGCAATATTAAACAGAATTGCTATTGGCATTATTTTGTCTTTGAAATGCATGTTAGCTGGGCTTCTTGGTGCTTAAAGATAAAGCAGCGTATTTTCCTAGCCGTACTATTAATTTTACCAGTAGCACAGGATTCAAAACACTGGGTGAATGGGGGGGGGGTTGCTGGGACCTCAAGAAGACGGGTGATGGGAGCCAATAGTAATATGAAAAAAATGTATTCTAGCAGACATGCAGACCCCGATGGCGCGGGATAGTTAATAATGACCTCTCTAACGAGAACAGCCCCAAAAATTACAAGTCTGAAAGAGACTGCATTAAAAGAACCTTTTCTTCTTCCTTGCCACTTCCAAGTCATCTATGTAGAGGCTTGAAAGATTATTAAAATAAGTTAATAGTCCCCTGTGTTTTGTCTACCTGAGGGAGCTGAAACAAGACCCTGGCTGGAACAGGAAATGTACAATAAATCCCATTTTTATGACTCTGTAAGTCAATGATTTTATGGTTTTAGTAACAGCTGTGTAAGAAGTATTTTAGGGTTTTGTTTTGGTGAGTTTCTTGGTTTTGGTTTGTGATTTTGTGTTTTTAAGGCAGTGTATATAAGCAAATTAAATGGTATGTAATCCTGAGATTGCTACAGAAAGGTTCAGGAAAGGGAAAACCCGTTCTGAAGAAGTATTTTTACTTCAGCTAGTTCTCTTCTTAGAAACAGCCTGAATAGATATGGTCACGCTTGCACATTTTTCAGTCGGAATGGGCAGGAGCAGACCATCAAACATAGCACCTGGTTTATAAACAGCAGCCGACTGGGTGCTTGGGCAGCCTGAACCAGTAAGATGATGGGAAGCCCACCAAGCAGAGGGTGGACTTGTGTCTTTTCTGAACACTGTCACAGGTTGCTGGTCTGAAGGGTCTGGCAGAACATGCAAACTGAAAGGGAAAAGGTGACTTACAATAATGTCACCTAGAGCTTTCAGCCTAAGGCAAGCTGTTCCCTACAGTGCCAGTGGGTATATGGTATCTAAAATATAAATGTGCCATGCAACGCGGGCCCTTCATCATCAGGGTAGTTGGTCGACCAGGAAAAATGACACATCTGTTCTGCATTTTCTCCTGATCTTTGCTCTAACTTTCCCTTTCTGAATGTCGCCTCTTCCTGGTTCGTTTTAGACACATACTCGTTTCTCAACAGGTCGTAATAGACTATGGAGTTATATGCGTCCGCAGTATCTACTTAATATCGTTCCTCTTAGAAATATAAGTACGGACTTGTTGATCTGCTGAACTCCGCCCCAAGCCAAAGCAGATGCTGCCTGGTTTGAGCTGGGCTGTCGTCCTCCCTGTGCCTCCTCTGGCTTATAAAGGCCCCCTGCCTCATAGAGGTAAGCTGCTGGGGTGTATATATGGGGATGTTTTATATACCTAAAGGGAGACTATAGCACCTGAGGGATAGAACTGATGCTAACAAATGCACTCGGGAGTGCCTTGGCTACAACCCGTTCCCCTTCGCCAAACCCCTACGCATTTCTTATTGTTGCAAAGAAGGCTTCAAATTTCTGTTTCATTTTTAATAAGGTAATATTTCTATTCAGTAATTTACTTCTTCCAGCTTAAACTTAAAATATATACATTTATGTATTTTAAGCCACGAAGTTTTGCTAATGGATGGTTCTAACGGCCGAGCTGGACATCAGAGCACCTCAGAAAGCCAGCTCTTGCTTCTTAAGCCCGTTGCTGTTTATCTGACTCCCATGAGAGAAAAAAAAATAAGTCAGGGGCGGCGGGGAGTGGAGAGAAAAGAAACAATATAAGGAAAGAACCAACAAAGGAATAAATTAATGCCAGCCGTCTGGAAGCAGTTCCTTACTCGGCTTCCTTTTGGGGAAGCGTGCGGGAACAAAGCCCTCAATTCCTCTTCATGTTCTCTGTAGGCCCTCCTCATGCTGCTACATTTCTGTACCCAAATAAAGGCAGTCCACCATCCCCAGAGCTGTGAGGGTTATCCAGCCACCTCCCGCTGAAATCCATCCTCACCGCACCACGAGGCCACTGAGTTACCTTTTTTTTTTTT
>VZTL01041644.1:14875-41612 GCA_013400535.1 Scopus umbretta
CGCCCCCGTCCCCAGCCGGCCGGCGCCCCCGGCGCCTCTCTCAGCCCCGTCCCCCGCCGCTCACGCTCCCCCAAGCGGGCTGCTCCCCTCCCGCCAAGGCCATCGCCCCCGCCCCTGGCCGCAGCCAGCGGATTTGGGGGCAGGAGCCGTGCCCAGAGGAGCCCCGGGCAGGAGCTGGGGGGGCTGTGGTGTCGTCGTGTCCCCCCCCTCCAGTGCCAGCGCTGGCGCCCAGGTAGCCGAAGGGGAGAAAACAGCCACGTCTCCGCGGTGGGTGTTGAAGGCTCGGTTGCTGCCCAGGTGCCCCGTCAGGTCCTTGGGTTCACGAGGTCCACCCAGGATTGCCGCGCAGCAAAGGCGCAGCCTTCCGCTGCCTTTCGTTCCCGGAGCGAGCCGAAGGCTGCCTCCAGCACCGCAGCAGCTCCAGCCCAGCTCCGATGGTACCTGACCCCCGCAGCCACCGAGGGGCCGTCGGAGCCCCCTCGGCTCTCTCGCTGCATCCCGTTCCAACCGGCTGCGCTTGCTGTGCTCCCATGGGACGGCTGGCACCCGGTGTCCGTCCGCCATCCAGGGGTACCGGGGAGGCAGGAGCATCTCCGGGCGCTCGGGTGAAGAGTGCTGACCGCTTTGGCCGCCACGATGCTGCATACCTGCTGTTGCTCGGGGACCCTGCTCTGTTAGGGGTGCGCTCCCATCACGGCTCCCTTTGGGCTGGAAGAGTCAGCAGGGCACGGCTCCAGCGTGGCAAGACGGGCACCACAGAAATGTTAAATTGAAGGAGCTATTGAATAGGAAATTAAAGCAAGCCAGCGGATGGTTATCGCGAGTGAGCGTTGACCTTTACAAAATGAGCGCCGTTCCTGTCTCCCTTGAGGAAGGTATTTGCTGGTGGTGGAACCAAGCTACGTTTCCTTGCTGCGAAGTTGCAGTGTTGGCGGGTCTGCCAGACCTCTCCCTCAAAGCAGCGGGAGAGCAGAGCTGGAGCAGGGCAGCAGCTAAGAGGGGCCCGAGGCTGAGGCAGGGCAGCACCCGTGCGCCCCATGGACTCGTGCTGCCGTCCGGCTCCTTCGGTGCCCGCAGCTGCAACACCGGGTTGCGGGAGCTCGCCGACAGGCAGCAGATCCCACCTCTCCATCCTCCCCCAGCAGTGTCCTGTGAATGAAAGGTTTTTGGTTTTTTGTTTTTTTTTTCATGCTATGCTCAGCACAGTATTTGACTGTGCTTCTGACCCATTACCAAATGCTCTATGTATCCTGCTGCCAGCAATGCCAAACACTGCAATTCCTGTTTTCCTTCCCTAATGAAATCTCATGCTTCGGTTTCCTGACCGTGCTCCCTAGCTCAGCCTTCCCAGGTGAGCTGCTCTCTCCCTTCCCCATTTATTTGTAGACCAGACCAACCCCGCTCCTTCTCTGACTCCCATCGAGTTACCCTCTCCACCTCTTGAAATCTCAACTCAGTGACCGTGCCCTCACACCTCCCGTCATTGCCACTATTTCTCTCTAACCCTTCTAATTGCTCCCCTCTTGCCTTTCCGTCCTTCCTTGCCCCCACAGTTGTCCCCAGACTGTGAACCCATCCATCTGTGTTTGCCTCCAGCTCCCTCACTGCTGCCGCTGCTGCTCTCTGGGGGTCGCGGACCTGCTGGGACGGTTCGGGGATGTGCGGTTTGGAACACCAAAGCGCCTTTCTCCGCAGCATTGAGGTGCTTTCAAAACCGCCTTAAAAATGGCTCCAAACTGAGCGAGGCTTGGCAGGTCTGCAGCGATTTGAAAGCAATCGCATTCAAATCTGGAGGGAGGAAGTTGGGATAAAATTGCCCCCGAGTTACCTATTTCTGAGGACCTCAGCAGTACAATAACCTCTTTGAGGGATTCCAGGGCCGGATCCATGAAAACTCTCTTTCAGTGAATGAGAACCTGATGACATTCTCATTTCTGGGCTGAAAATTTTGAACTGATGCATTATGCACCAGACTGAAAGAATCCTTCTTGAGGGAATAAAACTGCTCCTTTAGAAAAGCAGAGTGAAGGATTCCTGTTCTAGGAAGAGGTAAGGTGAACGCTTCCAAATGCAATTCTCCAAATAAAGGGTTGCAGCCAAGTCGAAGACACGAATAACCAACTGCCTAATGGGGAGCGTGCAGAATACCTGCTCTTATTTTATCTCCTAAGCACTCCCGCCCCTTGTGCTGTCTGGGAACTACATCTAGCAGAGCAGGCAGAAATATAAATCCGTTTTTTCATGGGCTTGTGTTGTAGAACAACACAAGGTGGGGGTTTTTTATTATTCTTCCGAAGTGAAATCTTGATTTTTCTGTCATTTTTTGCTACCTGCAAAGTAACAGGATGCTACCGTTTCCTTTCCTCCTGAAGTCCTTGCATTATTACTGGTGAGGGCTAACGCATTTGTCTAGTCCCTTCCATGAAGCAGCAGCCTGAAGGATGACGTGGTCAGATGTTTGCCCTTACCAGAGCCGGAACAGGGTTCGAAAGGCCCGATTTCTGTTCCTTTTCCAGTATTAGACCACACATCTTACTTATGAGCACGCGGTTCAGCTGGGTGCAAGGGCTTTTCAGACCCTCAGGACACACTTCCTTAAGGTTGCATCACCTGCAAGAGGCTGCGGCAGGTTAACATCGTGCTGGATCAGTTATCGTCTGCTCTTCTGCAGCTGGGACGAACTTGTGCAGACGCTCGCAAAAATTCCCTGTCACCATTAAAGTAATTGGTCTCGACTCTCATTTCATTGATGCTAAGTTGAAGATCATTTGGCATTCACTTGACTTTTTTTCTTTGGCTGACATTGCAGTAAAAGATGAGAAATTCCTCTCTGATCAGTTGTATTCCCCATGCCTAGTAGACTGCAGCTGTTGCAAAATGTAGAGGAACTGTGGTTAGGAAAAATCTGTGGCAAATCCCAGTAAGAAGCTCACTTTCGGTTATTGAGGCACAGGTTATGAGTCCTCCACAAATACCTTCTAGGACCTCTTGAAGTGCGGCCCAGGTGGTAAGGAAGATCTAGAGGCATCCTCTTTGCGGGAACGAGGGAGGTATTTGTGTCATTCTCCTGATGTTCTTCATTCTCCTGATGTTCTTCAGGGCTGCTGACACATTGAAGGAATGAGATAGCCGCTGATGTGTCTGTGGTGGAGAAGGCTGATCAGAACAGTAGAACTGCCTTGTTTAGGGCTCACTTAGAGGAAAAGCTCTGCAGACCCCCTGGGCTTGTGCTGGTTTCCAAAACCTGAGTGGGAGCTGCTGTACCACACTGCTGATTTGGAGGTCTGAGGTTCCTCAAGTTACAGGAACCACCTTCAGACGAGCGTCCGGTGGGAAACATATCTTTCTTGATTTTTCATTATCTCTGGGAAACACCTGGGTTCCTTTACACCCAGGCAGCAGAGGGACGCTCCAGGTACAGTGTGGGTGTCCTGGAGGCAGGTGTGACCCCAAATATTTTGTTTTTTTGTGGAAGATCCAACAAGTCACAGTCCAGGATGGAGGATGAAAAAGCCTCTTGACAACATATTAACATCCCAGATGTGAGGTTAGTGCATGCTAATGTCTGACGTATGGCTTTTATCCCACATCCCGGTCCTTTGCTTTTTGGGGATGAAAGCGGTTCTGCTCGCAGACATCGATACAAGCTGTCTTGCATATGCAGGAGGTCCCATTCACGTGCTCCATCTAGTTCGGCCTCCTTGTGCTGGGCGCATGCGCTGACTCTGCCTCAGAGTCAGGTAACCTGTCCATCAGGTTATCTCCTTCCTTCATGCAGGGTCCTCTCAAATCTTCTTTAGTCTGTGAAGCAGCAAGAACCGCAGGGAGACAAAAACTGCCTTGAATCTAAAATTTCAACAGCGGGACCTGTCTTGAGTATTACACGTAATAAATGACCAGCCTGACCACAGGTGTTGCTGGTGCTGGGATGCTGACTCAGCAAAGCACTTCAGCGCATGCGCTTGGCTGCTACTGTCCAGCAGAGTGCTTATGTCTCAAGGGACATACTGATTCCTGTTTTGAAGAGGGAACTGGCAATAAAAGGAGAGCAGTATGATGGGTGCCGTGCATATCGGAGGACAGATCAGTCGGTTGGATTTCTGTCTCATTGTATCTTATTTAGCTAGAAAAATAGCTTGAAGGCATGTTGGGTTGTTAATGAGATGTTGGAGAAAAGGGAAGCATCATCACATGGTATCTACCACACATAATTAATGTCTGAACCGTTTGGGGTGATTATCATAAGATGGCTGAGGAGTACTCTGAATCTCGTAAAAAAAATACCACCTCTTAAACATGAAAGCAAATTAAAGATTACTCAAGCAATGGAGATGTATTTTCTTAAATCTTATATGAACCCATGATTTCTCCATGTAGGCTAAGTCCTCCGTACCTGCCTGTCCGCCTCGATGAAGTCGTAGTAATCCAGTATGTGAATTTGGCATTGTATGCTTCAAAGAAAAGTGAAAGAGCCGTTTCCCATGCTCGTTTTTCATATGTTATTAACTTCATTTCCAAAACAGTGGTTTCCAAAATCCAGAGCAAATTTGCTCTGACTCAGACTTTGCAGAGCTCCACTTACGGTAGCCGAAGTGCACAGCGGTGTTTGGAGAGTGTTTCAGACTGGACCGAGGACGAGCAGTCATGCCCAAGCTGTCATTTTAACATTGAGTTTTGGTTTAGGTGTTTGCTGCAAAGCTGGAAGCAGCCTCATTTCTCAGTTAAAGAACTTGAACGTGACAAGTTTCAAGCCTTGAAGAAGACAGGGAAAGTAAATAAGGGTATTTAAACCTTATTAATGGTGATACCATTGATGGTGTTAAACTCACGTCGGTTTGTCTGCCTTTGTTAGGCTGAGGCCGCTAGAATGGCTTTTACGGTCTAAGCATCAAGTCAAGACCTAGGCCATTAAATGTCATCAAAACCCAGCAGGATTTGTTATGTAAAATAATTCATTATGTGGAGCAGCCGTGTTGTCATGTTGCAGGCTACTCTGCAACGTGGAGTTCAAGTGATCTGCATCAAATTTTAAGGAGGATCCATTTTCCTATTACTTCGCTTCGCTATGCATGTTTTGCAATCGGATTAGGAAAGATCCTCTCTCTACTAAGACCTGAAGTAGATTACAAAGTCTGAATTAATGCATATTTGAAGGTTTTGTTAATCAGTGGAGCTCAGAGATGTCTCCAACTGAAGAAGGTGCCCAAGCAGCAACCGCTCGCTCTGGTTTTGTTCTTTGGAGCCGGGTGCATGCAATGGCGTCAGTATAGTCTTTAATTGCAGTGACAATCAGGACCGTGTTACTTTTGGCTCTTTCTCTACGTTTATTTTTTAATTTAAACAGTGATAGAAGTAAGATGTTTGCTGAAAACTAATTTTTACCAACTTGCTTCTTTTTCCCAAACCTCTCATCCAAATCTGCGATCCAGGCATTGTTATTTTGTACACTTACTACGCAAGTGGCTTTTATTCTGTTCTCCTTGTTAGTGGTTTAGTTTTTTTTATATAGCATCCCTCTGAAAAACAATTAATTAAAATGGCTGATTGGAAAAATCAGTTTGGATTTTTTCTCCTGCCCTTAAACAAAATTTATTAAGAAGCCTTCGGATTGGAGGTCTGGATAGTATTTCCTCTTCAGCAATCCTGCTAATCATCGCTGACAGATAGTTCTTTCAAAAAGATTGCTTTGCATAGACAAAACTTGGCAGAGAGGTTGCCTCAGAAGAGAAGTGGAACAATAGGAAGTCGGTTGTTTATTTTTAAAAACAGAGTTTTTCTTCTGTCTGCGTTATGGCTGGAGGTGTAAGCAGCGTGCATCTCCTGATGGAGAGAGGTCTCTGCCTGTTAGGCTGCTGGGGTCAGGAGATGGGATTTCGTGGTTGCTCACGCCCACCTAAGATCCTGCGAGTGGCTGGTGGCAGGGCTAGCCCAGACCCTTTTTCCCATGGCTTCCCTGGTAGATGAGAGCATGAGTTTGACTGGGGGAAGGACCAGGGAGATGTGAAGCCTTTCCTGAGATGTGTTGCACAGCGGTGGAGGTCTCCGGTCCCTTCCTCAAGCCCACGCTACTCTCCATCAGTAGAAACTGCTCATCCCTAAATAAGCATGAGTGCACCAGGAAAGATAAGCATCAAGGCAAGGTCAATACTTGCCTGGCCCAAGCCCTCGCAAGTAGGGAAATGAATCATGAAGTGACGTATCGATACCTGTTTACTCCTCCTTTGCTCATTGACAGACACCGTGCTCTGACCACAATTGCAGAGCACAACGTGCTGCGCACTGCAGCCTTCACGCAGGCACAGAAAAGAGAGCCGTTTCCATTAATAGCTGCTCTGCACACGTCTGAATTACTCTTGTTGCACAGCCAGCTGCTGCGTCAGGTACCCGCAGTCGCTGGTTTGGGGTAGGACAAGTGACCTGGAGAGTGAATGCAAAATTAGGAAATGGGTTGAGGTTGTGGTACTAATTGAGTTGAGGTCTAATTTTGTAAAAATAAAGTAGGTTGTGTACTTAGGAGTGGAAGGGAACATCTGGTGGAAAGCACTTTAGTTCCGTGTTTGTTTGCAGGACCAGGTTTATATTGGGCATATTGAGTGTTTACCAGCCCCCCTTGCATCGGTGTAAGTTTGAAGAACAGTTCCTCATCCCATACACGTGAGCATCGTTCCCCCAAGTGGGGTCGGGGAAGGCTGCGAACCCCTTACCGGGCTCTGGTTTATGTTTAGTTGTAATTCCAGAGTGAATTGGACTTGGTTTGCTCAAACACCATGAAGTCATGACTGCTTTGGTTTAGGAAAGGGGAGTGCACTTCAGGGCTTCTTTTCCCTTCCCTGTTCCCTCCATGGATATGAAGATCATAGACATTCAACCTGCTATTTCTTTTGCCTCCTCTGCCCCCCCAGTAACAATTTTGTTGGTATAGAGAATATGCTTTGGAAATGTGAAGTCATCCCTTCGGTCATAACTGAAGTACCTATTTTGGCAGGAATTGTAGCTTGCTGGGCCACGTGAAGCATGAAAGAGTTGCCTTGGACTTGTGCAAAGCCAGCCAGCCTTGAAGGCAACCTGACAAGTTGGCTAAGGCAACTGAACGAGAGGGGCAGCAAATCTGGAGAGCCTTCTTTGCTGGCATCTTGAATGCCCAAAGAGTGGTGAAACATCTCAGGCCAGTCTTAGGCACATGGAGAGGCAGAGCCACCTCTCCGTGGTTGGTGGCTGGGAGGTTTCGCAGATGGGAGCAGATGGGAGGATTATCAGGCTATAGACCCGAGCGCGCTCTGTGCTGTTACCACATCAGAAGGCATTGCAGGTTTAAAGCAAAGCACCGGCTAAATGAGCAAGTCAACAGAGGGTTGGCCCAGGAGAGGAAGAAGAATGAGAAGAAAGGTGGTCATCCTTTTACTTAGCCATTTACAAGAGCAAGACCATTTTAATTCCTCTTTCATCCTGTCCTGAAATACAAGAAAGCACTTGATACAATGTAAAATGCATTTAAATGTGATGAAGATCTCTTTTACTATTGGTAGGGGTCACGATCTTTAATTACCACCTGATGACAGCAGCTTTTTTAGAATTTGAGGATAGCTCAGGTAAATAATGAAAATAAAACACATAAGTAGGAAGTAGCCTGGGTAATTGGACTTGTTACAAGGCAGCATGGTGAAGCCTTACAGCTGCTGTGGATAACCAAAGACCAAACTGGCTCCTTGAAAATGTTGGGTTTGTTCTATAAGCTGTGATCCTGCAGCAGTTTGGAACTTTCTTTGGAAGAAAAAGGGTGTGATTTTTACTAGCAACAGGATATTGGATGTAAAAGGGCATCTGTTCAGTCTGTTCTATTCTATGCTTTTTATATTGGTATATTGGTTTGCTCTTTATATTGGTAGGAATAATTACTCCTGAAGTCTCAAGTGTTTTAAGTTAATTATTATGTTAGTAAGGGAATTGGTTGTTTTTCTGATTTGCTCTTGCCCTGACTGTCATTTAGCCATATTCCCATTTATGTAAAGAAAGGTTCATGTTGCTGTGAGAAGTATTAATATGCATTAAGATGGAGATTTTTTTTTTTTTTAAAGGATGGCCAGATGAGAAGATTAACTAAGTAATATTAGATCTCCTGTAAGCAGGTATTTTAAATACGTATTTACAGAATTTGTGGTTAAGTAATGTCCCCAGCCCTTAAAATTTAGTCCACACATCTAAACCCTTCACCTATACCAAATATCATCAGTGTCCTGGGCTGTATTACAGCTGGATCTTCCAGCTTCAGCTGCAGGAGAGGAGCTTTTGTTACATGGCCTTGTATTCATTTGTTCTATATTGTGAAAGCAGTGTTGCATCCACAGTAATGTAAGGATATAAGAAAGATTATGTTTGTATGACACCAGCTTCCAGAGTTGAAAAAGCTGTGTAAACATGTAAGCATGCAAACTTAAAGAAGGGCTTTTTATTTGAAAGCTCGTTTGTTTTTCCATTTTGTGTGTCGTTCTAATAAAGTATACTGCCTCTCTCCCAAGTCTTGTTTCTCTTGCATTTATTTTTTTCCTTAACTTGTACAACATTATAAGCATTAACATACTTGCTTTTCATGACTAAGTATATGTATAAATCCATTAAATTGTGTGATTTAATAAACAATAGGTTTGAAATGATGCATTTTACTAATGTGGGACACATTCCACTTACGAATGTGTCTAAAAGCAGTTCTTTGGGCATAGTGCCTTTTTTCCCTTCTGTTCCTTATCTGTCCTTCAAAGTAATCAGTATGTTTTTAAACTGAGGGGAGGAGGAAGGTCTGAAACATTTGTTTTGGCATTTCCTTCAACGATACGATTGTGGTTGGTTGGTTTGATTTCCTCAGTAACCAAAAAAACAAACCAAAAGTAATTTCTCCTTCATCATCTAATTGAATGCAAACAGTAAATGTACTTTTTGTAGATGCTCATAAGTTCATGCCATAAATTTCTATCCTTGTCCTAAACCTGCCAGCCTATGCACCAGTAGAAATGGGATATTTAATCTGCTTCAGCATTTAACGTGATGTGCCAGATTTGGGTGAAGTTCAGCTAAGAAATCATGTCAACTTTTAACAGGCTGGCCTGCAGAACATTACAATCTGTTATTTAATTAAGTTATTAAGTTTTAATATACTAAATATTAGAGAAAGAGAAAACATTGTAGTGTTGGGTATATTGAAATAATCCAGTATTAAAAATACTAACATTTCTTCACATATTTTACGAATCCGTGCCAGATTTCCCTATGGATTCTAATAATGGCAACTGTAGAGGCGCCAGCATCGGTGAGTACATTTTTATAAAACTGTATAATAAGCTATAGTCTTTCAAATCCTTTTAATACTTGATTAAATAAGAGGGGCACTAAGTGTTGTTTAAAGACTCTGTCTTGTCTTGGAAACCTGTAGATTGTGTTCTATATCCTGTGGGCAGGTGGGATTTGGGGCTGGTCAGCCTGTGGACCTCTCAGCAGGCAACTCAATTAACTCTTTAGCATGTGTTTTAGCTCTCATCTCTTCTGCTTTTGTCAGGGCAAAATTTCCATCAAATCAAAAGGGCTGTGCTGGTTTCATTAAAAGTTTTGCCTTGAACTGTGAGAATGGACATTGAATGGATTTTAGCTGGGGAAAACCAGTGAAGATAATGGTTCATTCTGATTTCAAAGTTTGCAAATGAAATTTTGACCTCTTTGTAAGTAATGGCAGAACTCCCGTTAATCTGAGACAATTGAGGCTAAGACCTTCTGAGACTGGTTTTATTCCAGCAGGTCCCCTGTCGCTTTTATTTTTGTTTTGGTTTGGTTTTGCTGGAACCGAGTAAAACCCCTTGAGTGTTACCGCTAGTCATAGGCAATGCAAAGAAGAGAAGCCCACATTGGTAGCTAATAGTTTACAGAAACGTGAATTTGTTGCTCAAGCAAGCCAATGACTATCGGTTTCCTTGAATTTTATTACCATTCCTTCAGATGTTTTCCTCCGAGGCCTTTGTCAGAAAGATGACATTTGAAAACCTAGTGTTGGCCATTGTGTCTTTCCATCTCCAGAGATGTTGACCAGCTACAGCGTGCACTGATGCCCAGTTTATTATATAAATGCCTAAGTATGGTTATGGAGCATAAAATCAGACACCCAGTTTTGATAATTTCCTCATTAATCTCTGTGACCGAATTGTAAAAAGGTATTGGTAGTGTCCGGCTTGTAATGCAGTTTTAAGATGTGACAGGTAGGTCCCAATGTGAAAGTAGCTATGCAAGTGCAAAAGTCACAGTACACATCCTTCAGAAAGTCAGCTGCAATTAGAAAAACCTGATAAAAGTAAGTCCCTTAACAAGCTTCACTTTAAATTGCCTTGAGCAAGTCTGAAAGACTTTTTAAAGATTTTTATTGCTAGTATTAGTATCTTTTTAGTTTTAAGCCATTTTCAGTTGTGTGGCGTAGAGAAAGTGTGGATTTCATGCTCTGCAGTGACTGTATAAAGAACATACAAGTTACACTTTGGGTATGAAAGTAAAGCTGGATACCTTCAACATCACCTTATATCAAAAATATTAAACGTATCTTTAGCACTGCCTGTTCTCAGGGATGCAGGCTGCATGTAGTACTAGTAAGCAACCCTGCAGTGGAAGAGAAAAGAGTAAGATTCAGTTCTACTGTTACCGTCATGATGCTTTTTCAACTAGCAAAAGCAAAACGAGACCTCAAAAAATCCTATCCAAAAAATAGGGTGAAGATGCACAGAAAAATAGCTGATGAAAAGGAAGGGGAATACTTTTATCACTGCTTTTTGCTGTAGAACCACAATTTCTGGTTCCATGCACTACACCTGTTTCAACTGACAAACACAGCTGAGCTGCCTAAAAGGCTGTGCTTCATAATTGCTTTATTTATATTTCAGTAAATTTGTAATTTTGCCATTGTAAATAGAATTTTCTTTTTGCAACCTGATGTGTTTTAAAAAAATCCCGGACTCAAGTTCTATGGCTTCTGGAGAACATTGCCTGTGCTGCTGTGTAAAGTTGCAGTGAGCAGTACTCTTACGTTACCCCTCTTCGAGACACCTTTTATCCCCGGCAGTATCCGCTGGCAAAACCTTCCCTCTGAGTCTACAAGGGGTTTTTTTTGGGAAGGAGTTTTTTTGCCTTACTTGCCAGTAAACTACATTGTTGTATGCTTCATGAGATGCTTTTCAAGTCACTTAGACGTTTTCCCAGAGGTTTTTTTATCCCTAATTTATCAGGGAGGCATTTGCCAGGTTTGAATGCTTGTATTGATCACCATTACAGCCAGGGTTTAGATTGTGCATGCATGTATATTTAAGATGGCACATTTATTGGTAGCGATCCGTGCAGAAAACCCTTTTCCCGTGTAGTCCATTTGTTTCGGCATTTATAGGGAAAGTTTTCAAAGGTCTAGATGTTGAGCTTTTTTTATTCCTATGTTGACTTGCAGTAAAAAAGAATAATGGCAGAGTTAGCTGAGATCTCAGTCAAAACTGGTGTGAGCCTCTGCTGCCTGTCTCGCTGCTTGGGATGTAATGTTGTTGTGTTCCCAGAGCTCTTCTGGTAATTCTGGCAGCTTCAGAGGAGACAATCATGTAAGATAGGACTTCCCCTCAGCATCAAGAGATGCAGTACATTTTTATAGCCATCTTTTCTGTGTGTTCCTACTCTCTGGGGAAAGCTCAGCTTTGCAAGAAACGCGCATCAATCAAATGTGTGCTTCCTTTGAAAGCCACTGGAACAGGAGTTGGGAGAGAGGAGTTGGTTCTAGCTCTGCAACTGACTTCTTAGCTGACCTTGGCAAATGAGTCTGTGTTAGTTGCTGTATCTCAAAAGGATAGTTAGAAATAATGCAGCGTTTTGTAAAGTTCTTTGAAATGTAAATTTGAGAAGCAGTAGGGTGACTAGGAGATATCCGCCATTAAGAACATGGGCAGGTCTACAATTTGTTTCTAATAAAACATATTCCTCAAATTAGTAAAATAAAATAATCCAATACCATCTTAAAATTGAGGGAAATGTGAGGCTATGTAGTCTTCTCTTGTAATTTAGACTATTTTATTCTACTTGTGCCACGGAGCAAACTACTGTAGAGCAGGAGAACGTTAAAGTGTACAACTTGTTGGATGTGAACGCTGAGATGCCTGCATGACTGTGGGTCATAGGAGCACATCTTTTATGGCCTGTTTTGAGGCAGCATATAAAACGGGCTGTAATTTGGCCTGAAGTATGCATGAGCTCCCACAGGCAGAAGGGAAGCCAAAAATCACTTCCCTTCTCTGCCTTTATTATTTTAGCACAGTCTCATACAAAAGCTGAAGTCTGTAGGACTCTATATATAGATTCCTGAGGATGTGTTTGAAATTCAGGGGAACAATATCCTCTTCTTTTGAAATGTTCTCCTCTTTCCTGTATTTTTTTTTTTGTATTTTCAACTGCAAAAATTCTTTCAATACAAAATAAATAAAGATTTGAGAAGTTCATAACCATATGATGCACCTTTTTTTTTATTTTAATGCAGAAATCTTACATAGCAAGTAAAAGTTCTTTTTCAAGCATTTCACGTTGGATTTAACTAAGTCACTACCTATATGCATCAATATTTTAGAACGATGGTGTGTAAAAATAAGCTGCATTAAGTCTACTTCCACTTAAATGCCAAATCAAATGTCAAAATAGATGACCATGTGTATGTAATACTGGGACCTGCCATTTGCAGTGGGTGCAGCGGTGGGCTTGGAGCGGGAGACAGCAGTCAGCTGGGCTTGACCATGCGACTCCACCAAACACACACTAGCTTGAAATAAGTAAATATTTGCATTAGGACAACCAGCCGTGAAATACCAGTGATGTTAATGAACACATACATGGGTCTGGAGCTTCAGCCCCAGCACTCCCTGGGCACTAATGAAAGCATTTTTGCCTCTGTTGTGGTTCCCAGCTGTCTGGAAGCTGCACCACTGGAAATACTGCTCTTACCAGTGCTCATTTGTCTTCTGAAGGCCATCCTTACCACCATAAGTGCTAATAATTTCCCTATGTTAATTAAATGTGAAGTTCTGGGTCATAATTTTACACAGCAAAGCCAGACAGCAGGCTTGCTCTGTAGCCTGTGTTTGTTATTACCTGTGTCTGAATTCCACGTGTGGCATGGGCTTAAATTATACTCATGTCTGATGATCCACAGCGCAGATTCATCAGAAGGGTTGGTGGGAGCCTTTCCAGGCAGCTCCACTAACTGTATGTTTGAGATGCCTTTTTTTTGGTTTGTTTTGTCACAGAATTGGTAAGATCAAATGCAAATGTTCCAGTGGTTAATATTCTCCACGTAGTACTGTAAAATCTCCATCTAGGTCAGTCCTGGCTAGAGCATGAAGCCTTTGGGTTGACAAACCAACCAAGTCTGGTAAAGACTAATCTACAGTTCAGTGAAAGGCTATTTGCTCAAGGATGGTTTTATTAATTGAGGGAGAGTCCAGAATAGGATCAAAGGTAACACTAAACACTTGCAGTAGTCAAATAAGGCCCTTCGGCCTTAATCTTAAGCTTAATCTCATTTAAACTTCCTGCTAGACACCGCTGAAGAAACATGGTTGAAGTTTCATTTTGTCAGGACCATCCCAGAAGCGTTCAGAGCAAGGAGCTACATGCCACTTGGTCCTGCCACCCTCTGACATGCTTTGTCTGTTGACTGTAGCTCTTAGATATCTTTAGGTGTAAAGGGGCCGTGCCACTGTAAGAAATCTCACGGTGCAGTTCCAGAGGCAGACTGTATGTTGAGATCAGCCACAAAAATCATATTCCTTATGGTGAATGCCTGCTAGCCAGAATATAGTAGTCAAACATTGGAACAGGCTGCCCAGGGCGGTGGTGGAGTCACCATCCCTGGAGGCATTCAAAAAACATGTAGATGTGGCACTTCAAGACAAGGTTTAGTAGTCATGGTGTTGTTGGGTTGATGGTTGGACTCGATGATCTCAGAGGTCTTTTCCAACCTTAATGATTCTATGGTTCTGTGATCCCAGTGTGTTAAACTGAGCTGTGTAGTCTCCAGTCGAATGTTAAAATAGTGCCCTGTTGCAGTATTTTCTTTCTGTGTCTGTATTACAGTCTGTGTGATTAAAGGTGCAGAAAGGAGGGCATTTGGTAAGTGTAATACAGAAGAGAGAACGGCATTGTAAGGATATGGAATCGCAGCACCTATGAGCACAGAAGAAATCAAGACTGAACCTTGAATTGGCTTAAAATGGAAGATCTTGTCAATTCAGACTCTAAGTCCTTGTATCTTTGTTGTTGTGGGGTTAGTTGGCTGTAGTATTTTTGTTTTGGTTTTTTTTAAATTTCAGCATATCAAGTTTTCTCCTAGAAACCTTTGAGATCTCATGGACAGTTCCACAACATCTTCAGCAGGGCAGACCAGGAATACCGTGTGGGTTTTACTATTTCACTTGCCTGTAATTAAAAAGTCAATTCAGTGCAATTTTTGTTAGGCCTGAGCTTGGGCTTTTGGGGAGATTGTCACTGAACATACGTTCTTTTCTTTCTAAATAAAAATTTCTGTCTTGTAGAGCGCTGCAAATGCAAGCCCATAAAAGCTACCCAGAAGACCTATCTACGCAACAATTATAACTACGGTAAGGTCAGCTGCGTGGCCAGCTCCAAGCATTTTTAAGGCTAAAGTGAGGGGAAAAAATTTCATTAAAAAAACATATGGGCCCAATTACTGATGGTTAATCCAATAGTAGTTATTACAGAAGGAAGATGTGGTCTGAAACATTTCCAGATTAGAAGGGTGGAGGGGATTAGCTTAATATGTTAGTACGAGAGTGTCTTTGTTATTTCAGTGTCAGCGCAGGCATTGGATTTGTGCACTTCTTTAGTGTGAAGAGTGATGTGACAAAAATGACGTTGTGGGCTGCTATGCCTGAACTGCCTCTTTGATCTCCAGCTCTGATATGCTCTGCTTTCACAGGAAAGGCTGTTTTTACTAACTTTCATGCCTACAAACTCCTCATGGGACCTCACAAGTATACTAGGTTCTTTCGCGTTTCGAAGCCAGCAGCGAGCATCTTGCCAGCTGTGTTATGCTGTCAGCAATACCTGTGAAAGTGCCCAGTGTCCATATTATGTCCTCTGTTGCCCAGATTGTCCTGGTCTTCAGGCATATCAGAGGTCCAGGCTGCTACTTTTCTTCATACGGTTTGTTTTAATCAAATTAAGCTGATGAAGCCAATGAATACATATCACAGGAATTGAACAATTGGGCCCATCCTTTTTCCCATTACTTATGGGAGCCTTAGGCTTAGGCCCGCTGAACTTAAAGACTTCATGTAAATGAGAGTAATTGCATAATATTTATTAAGATTATGCATTTATACAACTATTGTCAGATAAGCTTTTTTTAAAAACAAATCCTATTAAAAGCTAAAAAATTGTAATGTATTCAGTTAAGCATTGTTGTTAGTTTTTATTTAGGTGACTAGTCAGTTTTATGTTGTTTTGGTGGATTTGTTTGGGCAATCTTTACAGAGTGACTATTCTCTAGTGGGTGCCACACCTGCAAGCGGTAGAGCATCACTGAGCGTGCTACTGCCTACCTTTTCAAGCTTTTGAAATTAAAAGAGATTTCAAAATGCATTTGAAAGAACTCCAAAATAAAGCAAGATTTTGTTTTGAAATCTGAAGAGGTTTTAAGAAAGTGGATCACTTGGGGTAAATTGTCTGTGTTAAATGCATAACAGCTGTTAATTTTTGGCAGCTCTGTTTAATGTGGCTGCAATGCATGCTGGCTCATCATCTTTACGGGCAACGCTTGTGAAGAGATGTATAAGTCCATGGTTTTCTTTCTTCCGTATTCACGCAGGAATGTTCTACCTTTTTCACACAGGTTAGAAGAAGCTGGGAGTCTGGGGAATCTGCTCTCTCTAATGGAAGGGGACTCTTTTTTTGCAAGCTGTGAAAGATGTGGCATTCTCTAGAGCATGACCTCTGGATTGCCTTTGCATTTGCATGTGGTATCAGTTGACTGGTCACCATGAGAGAAACAAAAAGCGTTGCCTTTGAAAGGCAACTTTCCCTCCTGTGCAACTTCAGGCAAAAAGAAAGGGCGAGGGAGGAAACAATTAGACAGGTCATCAGGTCAAGATCAGGAGCATTTGGAGTTCATAAAGCACAGAGCAGATTGGTGCTGGGTCACTGGAGAGGGAATAAAAAAATGTAAGGGCCTGTCATCCACTAGGGGTAGTGATACGAGAAGTTTTAACGCACATTCACGTTTTGTGAAAGGTTGAGAGTGATAAATTAAGCTTGGTCATCTGTACTGCAAGTAGTCAAAGAGGGAGCAGTTACAGCTTGAGGGAGGAGGAGAGCATACAAGGAATTAATCAAATACATAAAGTGGAAAGGGTGAAGAAGAAGGGATGCTAAAAATTCAGCCTAACTTAAATAGGATGCAAATCCAACTGGTACATAACTCCTGCTTCTGACCATGCTTTTAGGAGATATACTGAGCTACCTGCACCCTCTTGGTGGAAGATGAAGTAATGAAGTGAAGAGATGGGGGCAGGGACATTGCTGGAGTTCAGCTAAGCTTTTGATAATGGACCATGCAAAAGACTAATCCCAGAGGTCACCAAGAACGGCTTGGGGGTGACCTGCATTATCTGCTGCTGCTAACTATACTCTTTGTGACTTTTTCCCAGTCATCCGGGCTAAAGTGAAGGAGGTAAAGACTAAATGTCACGATGTCACTGCAGTAGTGGAAGTAAAGGAGATCCTAAAGTCTTCCCTGGTGAACATCCCAAAGGACACTGTGAACCTTCACGCGAACTCTGGCTGCCTGTGCCCACCGCTCAGCACCAATGAAGAGTACATCATTATGGGCTATGAGGACGAGGAGCGCTCCAGGTAACTCTTTCTTGCATTACCTTCGGAGTATATTTGTTGTTGTTTGTTCCCCTGCCTGTAAATCTGAACTTCAGAGCCACCAGCTAAGGATAACTTGGTGTGAATCTCTGTACAGCTCCTTAATGGGTGTTCAGGAGGGACAAGGCTCTCTGCAGGCACAGAGGTCTTAGTCTGGCATGTGTTGGGTTGTATAGCTTGTGCATGCCTGTTGAGTAACTGGTTGTCTCCGTTGCGTAGGTTACTCTTGGTGGAAGGCTCCATAGCTGAGAAATGGAAGGATCGTCTCGGTAAAAAAGTAAAGGTAGGAAAATATCTCACAAAAGTCAAGTGCTGCAGATACCATGAAACATCTACCTAATCTTTTCAAAATAAAGGAAGAAAATACATGCTGACCCCAGTGAATTAATATCAAGTAACAAAAATTAACTTGCTGCGTTATTTGCTATATTACTTAGAAATGTATGCCGAATAAACTGACCCGACGTACACCAGTATAGCAGCAATCAAAACCTCTGTCTCAAAAAAACAAACAGTAGGAGTGTTTTAACTCCGTAGGCAGCACACACCTGCTTAATTGGGATTGTGGTACTAATGAAAAAAAGCAAGAGGTCTTTACAGATGTTTTCCAGACTAAGTCAGAATTATACTTTTCAGATTTAATGTTCTTTAAATACAGTTCTCTTACCAAATTGTGTGGATTAGCAACGATTTTAAATTTACCTTTCTGGCTTAGATGAGGGAGGTATGATAAGGAAGTCATGTCATAGCGAATTGAAAGCCATGAGCTCAAATGCAAGCAATATATGAAAATATATTCTAATGTTTTCTAATTTAAAGGTATTCTAATGCCTTCCAAGTTCTGGAAGCATTGCCTTTTTATGTTTTGATGCACCACAGAGGATCGGTGGTTTCAACGTTGTTAGGGTGTCATTTTACACAGAATATTCTTATTTTGACACAATTTCTCAGCTCTTGATTGGGCACAATGGTTTTATGCCTGTGCAAACCAGTCTCCTCTTCCACTCAGCACTTTCTTCAACAGCCTTTACGGTGACTGGCAAGAACATACTGTTCCGATTACAAATGCGCATTTTTCTGTGCACATTTGTCATATCCACAGAGATTACATGAGTGAAAAGATACGGGGATCTTAATCCAAGTTGTTTGATTTGGCAGAGTGTGATAAAAGCCAGTGCTGTAGAGCAAATGCCACGTTATTGCCATGGCCTGACTTCTGCTTAGTTCCAGTTCTGGGGTGGCAGTGTCATTTGTTGGGGGTGTTTTGGGAGCTGACTTACTTTCTCACTTAGTTCCTCGTGGCCCACAACCCACTGCGCTCTGCCCTCGCGCCCAGCCTGAGGCTGCTGAGGACCACGCCACATTGCCACACGCTTTTCATCACAATCCCCTTTTCCGAAAGCATCATCAGTTGTACCAACTATATTTAGTATGTCTTTTGGTGCTGCGGTTGCTATTACCTGGAAAAGTAAAAATAAAGACATAATACTATTTTTTTTTTAAATTAACAAAAATCACTTGACTAGTTTTTCATCCAACTTCCCCTAGAGATTGCACAGGTAGCTTCATTTACATTTTATGATGTAGAAGGTGAGATGCTCTTCTGCTGAAGCTGTTATGCCTTGTATCAGCCCCTTCATTCACAGAGGCTACAAGAAAGCCAGGAAATGTTTTTTTTTCTTTTTAAAGTGACTTACTGATAACCTCACATTCCACCATGTGAGCCCAGTGGAGGGTGGTGCTTTGCTGCTGTCTGTAAACACATGCAGTTGTTTTACATATGACTTACATCTTCTATAATCTCTTTTGTAATTCCTTTGCCTTTCAATATGCAGCGCTGGGATCAGAAACTCCGACACCTTGGGAAGGGGAAGGGAGAGCCCGGACACAGCGACTCGGCTCCGAAGCCTGGCAAACCCAGCAGCGCCCGACAAGCACGTAGTTAGATGTGGGACGCCGTACATTGACATGCAGTGGACTATCTACCAAGACTTCATTGTTGGAGCAGCAAAGGAGAAATTGCACTATTGCACGTTATATTCTATTGTTTACTACAAAATAATGTTTTAGCTTATATTAGTTTTTATTCTCCCTCTTGTTTTCTGCCTCTGTTTTTTTCGGATGTGTGCAAGCTCTGGAAATATTTTTTTTTTTCCTGTTACTAAGAACTGTAGAAAACTGCTCTTACGAGATGGGGAAAGATAAGGACATGCTGAATTTACCGTTTTATCTCCTGGGTCGTCTTAGGGAGAAAATTCTGATGCAAGCAGAAATGAGATCTGGCAAAGTCCATCGCTGAAAGTCATAACTCACACTGGCTTCCCCCTTTCACTCTTTCTTGGTCACTGTTTGCTGAAGCTTACTGCGTTGGGGGGAGGTTATCATCTGTTTTTAAGTGCATATTTTTTATTCTGAAATATATAAAGAAATGATGTTAAGAGAACTGTTTTAATCAGTACACCTTTGTTAAGTTTTCTTATAAATAAACCACTTGTGTAAGCCAAAGTCTAACAAAATATTTCCTGCGACAAACACCATGTGCTTGTACACAGGGGACCTGGGTTTTCCAGTGATCTGGACCTTGCAGGAAAGGTTGTATAGTTCTGTTAACCCAGGACGTAATTTATAATAGAACTTCTTCTCTTACAATGGCAGGTTTTTATCCTCTTTTCTTTCTTTTCTCTGCTGAGTCGTAGGAGTAGACTGACTTACCAGGCCTGCTTCTCAGTACAGGTCTGCACTTTACCCTTTTGGCTTTGTGGTGTTATTCTTAAATCTGTGCCTACGTAAACAAGTGTTCGGTGCTCAGTAAAATACATCCAATAAAATAACTGTAGTTGTTAACACAGACCTCATCTGACTTTTGAACTAACGTCATATTTTTTTATATTACTGTTCAAAATATAAGAAGAAAAAAACCAGTTCATTTTTATGCTTTTATAGAATTCTTTGCAGATAGTGCCAACATATTTGAAACTATCGTCTGTTTTCCTATTCTCTCATTGTCAAAAGAAATTAAAATGGGATAAATAAAAGAATGGTCCTCTTTGCTGTAGTCTACAGAGGGGAACCTACTCAAGATACAAATTTCTCGACTGTCAGCATTGTCTCAAGTGCATTAGGGCTGCCTTGTGTTAAGAAAACAGTGGTGCACTTGTTAGGTATTTTGAAAATATGATGATAATAAGGATACTTGGGAATATTTATAATAATGCTATTTTAAGGGTTCAGTTAATAACCAGAAGTCTTGGGGCAGGTTTTCTATTGGGCTGGATACCAAGCAAGTTGAAACATAGAACTGTTTCCTGCAACGCTCTGAATCTTCCTTTTGTTTTTGTTGGTTTGTTGGGGTTTTTTTGTTTTTGTGTTTTTTTTTTAATGAAAAATAAAGGGGTAATTTAGGGCAAAGGTTGGCTCTGAAGGCTAGCAGTGGCATATTAAGGCTCCAGCTAGTTCAGTGTTTGCTCAGGGTACTGCCTGGGTGGGCTTAGAAGCTGTGGAAGGGCTTTCAAACAGGAAGCTGAATTAGAAGAGTAAGAATCATTTAAACGACAACAACAGAGCTATTCCCGTTTGAAGACATTCCTCTGGTGTATTTTGGTCACTGTAGTTTGATGCTTCTGTTCTCATCTACTCTGTTGCCTGGTTCCTGTGTTTTCCAGCCACGCTGCCAGCGAGCAGGTCTGTGCCTGTGGTGGTCACAGTAGGTAGGCAAGGTGAACGTCATCACTGAAGCAGCAAGTCCTATGAAGCCCATTGTCATTCATATTTAATTATTGGGCTTTGGACTTTTAATTTTTTTCTAAGAAATAAGTGAGTAGCAGGCAGTTAATGTGAGAAGGAAAATCTGCTGCACAAAAAGCCAAGAAAACCAAACTTCTGAGTGATTCTCTTTACAACTGTCCTGCCCCATTCCCAGAGCCTTCTGAAGAAAGCAAAGTTTGTTATTTTGCATCTTGCTTAATTACGTCTCAGTTTGAGACTCACCTAACCTCTCATGCAATTTAGAATTGGAGTCTGTTGTGAAAATGGTTTTATCTCCCCAAGCTGTGTTGAGCTTTGCCCTGTGCTTCCTCTCTGTCACCAGTTGCGCACTCAAAGCAGGTGAGTGCTTTGTGCCTGCTAACAGGTAGTGTTTAACTGAATTAAATTGTTTGCAAAGGTCCTGCTTCCCATCCAACATCTATTTCATTCCTCTTTTAAAGTAAGACACTCTTGCTAATTCCCCCCGGGCTAGGGTCAGAGGAAAAATAATGCTCTCTGGGGACAAAGAAAAGGAAAGAAATAGATCTGCTTCATTAATTGATGAGAACCGGTTTCTGATCATCTTCAAGTCCTAAGCGTTTTATTTGCTAGGCTGAAACTCTTGCCCATTCTTCATGTGATCAACAAGCTGATGACCAGAAAGTGAGGGAGCCGTTTTCAGTGTCGTTAACTGCTGCTGTTTAGCATTTTTTCAGTGAGGAGAGGAGGCTGTGGTGGCTTCCTCTGAAGGAGAGCAGAGGTGCTAGCAGTGGGGTTGCTCTCCTCTGCACCACACCGGCCAGGAGCATTGATTACCCATCTCTCTTCCCTCAGCTAAGTGAGCAATTGAAGAGGTAAGGGAGAGCTTGCTGAGATGTGTTTACCTCTGTGAGAGCAAGGTCTTGGCAGCAATCACCGGAGAGCACCCTCAGCTGGCTGAGCAGTCATGCTTGTGGGTGAGGAGCATCTTGGTCTGGCTGGGGCTGTTAAATGGAGGGGTTTCCAATACAGCAAGCATTGGCGTGGCTGGGAATCCATATGAACTGATGGTGTACTACTGAGCTGTTTCCTTTAGCTCTCCGGATCCGAGTTTAATATTGAGAGTATCTGTACTGGAGGAATATGGTCCGGAGGCAAACCTGCTTCTGCTCACTGTAGCAGTAACAGCAGCTGAACTCGGGTGTCACCAGAGACAAGAAGCAGCTGTTTATTTTGTATCCTGCACTGTTTGGTGTGGTGTTAGTAAGTGACCTTGCAGTTTGTGCAGGACTCTGTTCTCACCACGCAGCCTGGCTCTGTCACTTGCTGCAGGACAAAAGGACCTTGGATGACTGTAGAGCAGCAGAGCTGAACCATGGGCTGCACCGAAGCTTCGAGCATGGGCTTTGGTGGTGTGTCCCTTTTAAATGGCCTTCCACATGCTGGAAGGAAAGCTGTTTTCCCTCTGTTTCCCAAGCTCTTATAGAACAGGATACAGACAGTATACAACTTTTAATCTTTCCTTTTTACCTGCAGTGAAACTGCTTGAGGGCCATGCTCCATCTATTATGAAAACCTTTGTAGCTATGGAAAGAGTGCTCTATAATGATTAAGAGTATTTACTTGTTTGACTTGCAAATGCAAAGACTTTCTCCTTTCAGAACTAGTTTGTTTGGAGGCAGCACTAAAATCCTATAAAAGGAGCACAAAACCACGTGTGACAGCCAGCTTATTAATTGTGTACAACGTGGTTATTTTACTGGGTGATGCACATACCTACATGTGCACATGTGACCAAGCATCATGGGATGTATAGAAGGATTGATTAAAACCATGCCTTTCCCACATCTGGGTTATATTAGTCCAGAGAGAAAATATGCAGCTTAAAATCTCTGTGGATAATTAGCCTGACATGTTGCTTGTCAGAAGGCACCCTTTCCTAGTGCAGCTCAGCAGATGAGAAGGCAGGAGGAATAAACACCAAAGTTGCTTGTTCGCAAGCAACGTCTCTAGTTACTGGCAGGGGTTGACTCATGGTTTTAATAAATCTACTCTGGACATGTTAGCAATGGCATGAAAATAACAGAGCTTAATTTCAGCCTGGGTATTATTATTTTGGTGTGTAATTCCTTCCGTTAAAGCCAATAATATGCAGAGTCTATACGGTGAGAGCAACTTTCACATTAGTGCTAATGAGAGTAGCATAGTTGGGTTGAACAGGGTTGCAGGGAGAGCCAGCACCGGTAGCAGTGGGCAGCCGGAGGGCCTCCTGCTTTCAGAAAGCCTTTGTTCGAAGAAAAATGCAACATCAGGATCCTCGGGGGGTGCGGGGTGGGTGTGTGGGGGGGAGGAAAGTGGAAGGGGAAGATGTCAGCGTTTTTAAAGGGAGGATATCAGACTGTAGAATAGGACTCAACTGGAGTCGGGTTTTTTTCTTTTTATAAGATTCTAGTGTATCGAGCCTGACAAAAGCATCTGTCGAGTGTAATATCAATGATGGGGTGAAATATGTCTACTCTGGGTTACACCCTGGGCGAATCCAGTGTCTGCTGGGAAGAAGTCGGCTGCGAGGGACCCCAGCTTTGGCGGGGCTGGCAGTGCCAGGGAACATACAGTTCCCCTGTATGTTGCTGCTGTTCTGTAAGATGCCAAAATCCATACCTTTAAGAGTTTCTCAATTAGGCCGGTAAATCAATGAGATGGTAAGAATGAATGAACAAATTAATGTAATCTGGGGAAGTAATACAGCTGGGGACCCTTAAATCCAGCTGTGCGGGAGAGATTTACTGGCTACTATTGTTTCCCTTCCCTCACATGAAATAACACAAACCCCATACCAGCTGGTAATGTCTGCTCATGGCGCAATCTGACAGTCTGCAGAGCGCGTGGAGTTGGGACCCCTGGCTTGCCTCCGCGCTCTCTAGCAGTGCTGCTGCTTTCTTAGAAAGAAAAAAGCCCTTTGCTTCGTCTCTAGGACAGTACAATAGCTCTGTCCTGCAGGAGCGGGCTTAATAAGTCCTTCTGCTGTCCTTGGAGGGAGGATTTTCATTCCCTCCGTAACAGGGTACAGCTTATTTGATTATTATTCATTTTGGACAGCGGTGGTGGAGCATGGGTAGGTGCAGACTTTGATGGTTGCTGTCTTCCCGCACGTGAGCCACGGCTAGCATTTTCTTTGCGCTTCTGTGCTTTGCAAGCCTTCAGCAGTAAAATGAATGAACAGAGGAAGGAGAACAAAATGTAACCCTCCCTGCAATGCAGTTGCCCTTTCCTGAGAATAAACAACTAAGCCCTATCCATAAGATATATTGCTGAGTGGGCACTGCATCACAGGATTAACAAGGACGACACCAAAAAGCAGCACGTCCTGAAACCTGTCTGTAACTGCGTCACCCACAGCGTCACTGACCAGGCACTGCTAGTACTGAGATCAGCAGCAAAACTACTTGGGCTTGACCCTCTTAGACAAAATCTTCTTGTTCTTTGTCTTTTTTGGGGGAGAAAAAAAAAAAAAAAAGCTTTGTTCCCTGTAAGGTTCTTGGGAGAGATGTATTTGCCCAGCCCTCTGACCTGTCACCCTGGGGATCGCAACCCCCCTCCCCTGAGCACTGGGTTAATTAGTGCCTGGTTCTTCCCACGCTTCCCAGCCGCTGGAGAGCATCAGCCCATGCTCCAAACCTGGAGCTGCCTTGCACGAGGCTTCCCAGACGTGCAGTAAACCTTGATTTTCAGCTCATGCCGGAGAAACATGTATAGATACAGAATTGTCTAAGCCACAGTAGAAGCAATAGCTGTTTTGATAAGCAGCTTCTCTACGGTTATGAAATAGGGCAGATGAGGATGTAGGAAATCCTGAGGCTGAATTACTCCCTCGGTAACTCCCTACGAACAAGCCCAGGTTATGCAGTGAATCCCAGGGGAAGGACCCCACGTCAGCACCGACTGAGTCCGCTGTTGTGATCCTAGGTTGGGCATGGAAAACTGTGTAACCGCTGCTCTAAATGCCCACACAAGGCCCAAATAAGCTTTGTCACGCAAGAGAGATTATTAGCTTAGAAGTAATCCCACGCTGGCAGATGTGGCACTTTGGGCCAGCCAATTGCCGTCTCACCCGCTGCAGGGCTTGAAAGTTTTAATGAGTGATAAAGAAGGGAGACAGGGGGAGTGATGGAAAAGGGGTGTCGGGATGAAGGCAACAGAAAGTACTTGTGGCTCTGCTCTTGCGCACCTTTCCCAAGCGATGCACTGTGAAAGGCAAATGATGTCCCACGTTCTCTGTTCCTGGGGCCAGGGAGATGCCTGGACAGCAGATGCCATGTGCTTGCAAGCGTAAACGAGCAACCCTCCACAGCCTATGTGTGAAATGCAGTAAAAATGTGAGACTCTAAAACATCTCATCTCAAGGTGGGACCCCGCAGCTAATGGGTATTTCTGGTGGGTTCAGTTTAGCTTTCTGGCTATAAAATGAAGATTATACTTTCTCACAGAAAATAAAGTTGTTCATTCCTGTGGGTACTTGTGGCAGTGAGAATGCCACTGAAATGCTGTGCAACGGGTGGCTCTTCAGGAGCTTCAGGGGGTGCTGAGTAGTTAAAAAGTTCAGGATCCCGCAGGTGAAATAACGTGTTACTGTATACCTAACGGCAGCATCATACCATCACAGGTCAACAGTGGGACTGAATGCACATGTCATCAGTAGCTCTAATATTAGGACTTCCTAAATGTTGAATGCTTAACATAGCAAATCCAGCCTTCCTGTAATAAAGATCTGTGTGCAGTTATCTAGGGTTTGAAATCGGAGAGCCGAAAAGATTTTGATCATGTGATCCTATATGGTCTATTGGGAAGACTGAACCTCCTTGTCTTCCATATGGACCTGTTTCTGTCCCAGGTGGTGTGTCTTCTTATGGCCCTCTCTTTGCATTGCTGAGATAGGGAATCTGCACCACCTTTTTATTTTTGTCTCACACTGAGTATCTGTAAGTGGACATTGGACACCAGGTCTTACATCCATAATCCCAGCTTGTTCCAGCTTTTCCTTCTGGGAGGTTTTTTGGTCCAAGCGACCATTCCTCCCTGCAGCATGGGATAACCAGGCTTCTCCATTCCATGCTTCAGCCTCCATCGCCCCAGGGACTTCACAGAGCGTCTCCTAGTCCCTCTGCTCCCCCTTGCTGATGTTTTTTTCCTGCTCCCCTGGGCCTCACAGAGCCTTTACCCCAGCGCCCTTGCTCTGACATCCCATCTGACATTTCCTGAGAGCTTCCTTTCCGATAGGAGCTTCCCTCCTGTTCGCCGCTGGATGCCGGTCTTGCTTTTCCCTTTGCTGCTCTCCCTTTCTGCTTCCTTGTGGCTTTCAGCCCCGCTCTCCCCTGCCTGTTTCCTGGCTGCTTATCTCCCTTTCTTCCGCTCATTGTCCCCCATTCCTGAAGCTGGAGCCAAGCCTCCCGCTGCCGGCTGCTGGGTACCAGGGACATTTTCTTCCTCCCATCGCCTCGTATGCCCTTTCAAGGTGGTCTGTGGGTATCAGTTACAGGGAAATTTGCCCAGTCTTTGGAGAAATTAAACTGAAATGCCCAAGAGCTCTTGGTACATCGTTGATCCTGTGGCAGCCCTCATGATTTAATGTCAAATAACTCCCCCCATCCCAAATCGACAAGAAATGGAAGTGCTGGAGCTGCTGAGAGAAAGGACTGGCTTTTCCTTGCCTGTGTGGGTAGATGAAGTGTTCTTCCCTAGCTTTGCCCCTGGAAATGACTGTGTCGGAAACCAGAACAAAACAAAACAACCCCAGCCCCTAAACAGCTGATGTTTAATATTTTAGGCTGTGCAACTAGTCAGTTGCCAAATATTTCAGCTCAGGGCTTACGGCTTGGTGATGGAGAGCTGGGTGTTATTAGGAGAAGTATTGAACAGCCTTAAATTGGGAAGCCTTAAATACTGTGGTGGGAGAAGCCCCTCAGCTGATATCTAAACACTGAGTAACCCATTGCCCAGCATGGCCAATTCCTTCTTGAGCACAAAGCACAGCACAGGATGCTTGTGACATACTATTTAGGGGTGGGGGGGGGGGGGA
>VZTL01041644.1:41638-55398 GCA_013400535.1 Scopus umbretta
AGGGAACACAAAGAAAAAAAGATGTTAGCATTTGCCAACTGAATTTCAGGCCATAGTTTTAGCACATTCTTCTTTAACGTCACCGTGCATCAGCAGCTGGCAGGAGGGCTGGCTCTGGATGGGGCTGGGGAGACTGTTCAGGCTACAAGTTCTGCTACAAAGAGGTTCCCAACCATCCAGCATGTGGATGCTGTGACAACCATTTGGTATCAGCTGGAGCCCAAAATATTCTCATGCCTTCCAGGTATTTCTGGGAGTGGTTGGGAAAGTCAAGAAGTGCAGTTTTGCCTTAAATGGCCCTGAAGATCAGTCAGGCTTTTGGTCCTTCCCCTACTTAAAATCACATAGTAAATGGGAAGCAAATGCTGATGCCCACATTCCTGCCCTCATTATCCTGAAAACAGGTTAACTCAAAGGTCTTTAATCCTTGAATTTTCATGCTGAATCCCTAGTAACCCTCTGTTATCCATTGTAAAGTCTCTGTTAATTCCCAGAAGACTGTTTGACTCCCTTCAGCTAAAATTCTTTTTTGCTTTTGATGTTCTTCCCCATGAGTTGCATCTCTGTCTTTTTGAGAATTTAGATGTCTCTGGAGCTTGATTTACATTTGTTAACTAAGGCTTTGTGAGGGCTCCTGGGGAATATGCATGATGAACCCAATGGTGAATAGGTTTCACAGGGCTTTACTGTGTCAGCCCATGTGCTTGGAGGTAGGGGCTCTCTCGCCATTCCCTGTACCTCTGGGACCAGCCAGATGTTTGACTCCAGGAGAGTTCATTTGTCTTCCTCGAGCACTGCTTGTCAGAGAGGGGGAAGTTTCTCCAGTGCTCTGTGAATGGGATGAATAGAAATAATGGGAATTCTCTGAGCATCAGCTACACAAGACTGATGGGCATCCTATAGGTTTCCAGGTGTTTAATTTGCAAGAAATAAAGACTGGACTTTGTTGCTCATCCCAACCACCACTTGGGCATGTCTGTAAATCACCCTCTACTATAGAGGAAACTCTACTTCCCCTACTGCTGTATAATAGTTTACGAGTGATACCTGTGGTATTCTGCGTAACCAGCAATTAACTTTGAAGAACTCCCCCAATCCAAAAATCAAACTCAAGGCACATCCTAAAGTCTATCCAAAGCATTTTTTCTGCTCCGGCTGACTGACCTGAATATATCTGAAATTCAGTGTGGGTTTCTAAAGGTTGCAGTTTCAGCAAGGAAGGAGTTAACCTTTTCTGCCTGGGAGCAAGCAAATTCTTAGTTTTAGTGCAGACATTTTTGCAGGGTTAGGGGGTTGGATCAACCATAGGGAATTAATTCATACCCTCCATGCACTAGAAGAAGGATACACATTGTTGCTAACAAATTTGCCAAAGATGGTTTCCAAAGGAGCCAGGAGACATGTCTTCGCATTCAGCTGGATTTCAGAGTGTTTTGTTCCTGGAAGGTTGAGGGGAAAAGGTAAATGCCAGGGTATTTCTGTCTTTGCCAGCATGTTCACGGAAAACCTATTTAACAAGCAGCTTTCCTCTTCACTGCTCTCAGTCTGCGCTCCCTCCCTGACCAAAGATCTCATTCAGCCCCTCAGGGCTCTCTCAATGCACCGCTCACCAAAGCGTGTCTAGTGATGTTGCAGGCTCTGAAGCACGGTTTTCCCCGTCCTTTTTTGCCATCCCTACCTTCCACCAACACATCATATGTCTCCCCTTAGCTCCATGTGGTCCGCTACATTTTTTGGCAATGCGTTTTCCATATTTTGCCTCTTGTCCTCTCCTGGGCACTTCCCTCTGTGGCTATTCCCAGGCCACGCAGGAATCCTCCTCTGCCCTGTGCAGCTGCAAGCCACAGCTGGCTCTCAGCTTCTGCTCCTCTGCTCAGGTTGCAGCTGCATCATGGCCATTAACAGCCCCTGGAGTAACAACCACCAGCGCAGCATGTTCCCGGGCTGCATCTGCAAGCCAAGGTGAAGGAGGATACGGTGGGGAGGGAAGACCGGCAAGTGCTAGCAAAGCTGGGGACTAGGAATGTAAACCCATCTGTGCTGTGTGATGTCCTGTCTTTCCAAGGCTGTTCAGCCCAGTAAATGCTGTGCTGAAAGGAGCTGGGAGAAAATGTGGCAGGGAGGCAGGAGCGGGCATGTCCGCAGTGTAGGAAAATCAACTGGCTTGGAGGAAAAGCCTGGCATCGTCCTCTTTCCTAGGAGAGCTGAAGTGCATAATGCTTTTCCCTTTAACTTGGCTAAGAGTTTTGTGTGTGTTGCCATAAAGGAAATATTTCCTTTCACTTTTCTGATTAGGAAAAATAATCATCCCACAATGGACATTTTGCACAGGCATCAAAGGAATTATCCCACTGCACATCAGTGCAGCACAGCCCTTATAGAGGAGGTCATCATCACTGTTATGGTCCTAATCACTTTAAACTAGTTTATTAAAAATATTTTTACCTCCTAAGTGTTTCTAAATCTCTTCCTCTTACAGTATCTTAAGACATGCAGGATATGCCTGTAAAAGATATTCACTTCTTCTAGTATCATTATCCACAGGTATCTCCAAATATCACGTTGTCACTCATGGAAAGCACATCTAATTAACTTTCTGTAGGAAGAGAAACATGTGTCATTGTCAAGGACATGCTTTTACCAGGTATTGTGTTCAGCAAAATGCTAGAGGTCCGCGTGGGTCTGCTGGCATGCTTGCAGTAGGCTTTCCATGCTGACATATTCTGTTGTCTCCTGTATGTTTTATGGCTGATTCCTGTTTGACAGTGTTTTTTCCCTACTTGCAGGCTGCTTTTTAAGGTAGCCCCCCTAGTATCTATCAAAATTATAGGTATAATTTGATGGCACTTTATAAAACCCTTTTAGATGTCTGTTACACTTTTTAAAAGTATTTTGCTAAACCATTTGAGAGCAGGAAACAGCCCAGGAAAGTTGCTGATCCTACACTAAGACCTACCCTCTGTTCAGCTCTTTCGGAAGAGAAGCCTGATTTCCATCTGATGCCAGTGTTTCATGACTTCCACATGCCCTGTATTTTAAACAACTTAATCTGATCATATTCTAAGAGTGTTTGTTTGGACTGTGACTGATTCTGAAACTGTTTCATATCAGGAGTTACGTGATATGCTTTGGTGGTATTTGGAAGATGGCTGTATGACACTTCCACCTATAAACTCCACTGAAGTAGATTCATTTCATGCTCTTGTAAATTACATGGTTTGGGCTAATCTCCCCTTAAATTCCATGCTTCTGCGGATAGGCTTTAGCTTGCTACAAAAAAAATATGTAAAACATTGAAAGACCCACCTTCTGCAGTCAGTTAAGGAATATACTCTGAATCACTCGTAAAAGAAATGTGCTTGATTGCCTAAGTGCATTAGCTATGGAACTTTGAGAGTCAAGCATATTTTTCAGATGAAGAGTCCATTTATTTTGGAATATATGCTTTTTTTTTTGGAGGTAGGAGAAAATTGTGATGTGGCTTAAAATGTAGTCTAATCTGAAACTGAAAGAAGGAATTATATGCTAATATATTATTCCAGAAATGCATGCAACTCCAACAAACACAAATTCAGAGAAGTTTGACTTTTGCCAATCCATTACTTGAACTGATGTGGTCTTTTTAAAAAAAGATAAAACCTCAGAAGGAAAGACATTTCTTCTTCACCACCTTGTAACAAAAAGTGAGTTTCAGCATTGAAGCACATCCAAAACCGGCCACAGCACTGCTGTATGTCAGGTATGTTTTACAAGGACTTTCACGTGTAGTAAAGGTGTTGGGTTTTATGTTTTGTGGAAAGGGACAGGTTAACATTTAGCACAGCTCTCCTTTGGGACTTTAAGCCACACACAAGCTAAGGGCTGGGGGACTAAGGGAGGTTGGGGAGGAGGTGGACATGTACCTCGGGGGCAGAATCACTTCGGGTAAGTTATGTACTAAACAGGCAACTTGAAGGTAATGGCAGCCAGCTCTGGGTGGGATAAAAGCTCGGGACTGAAGTAGAAAAAATAGGGATTTGTGACATCTGTGTCTTGGTGTATCTTGCTCCTTTCCAGGAGGGCAAACAGTAAGTCAACATAATCAGTGCCGGCACTGCAGCCAAACCTTGCTGCCTCAGACCTTGTTGGTTAGGATCTGCAAGGACTGTTGCCAGAAGGTCTAATATCCTCAATAAACCATGCAGGAATTTTCTCTGTATCACTGTGACATTGAGCTCTGCCTACACTAGTCACAGGCAGGAGAGCACTGGCAGGGCTCCAAGGACCACCAGTGCTTCCACAGGAAAGCGGCAGGAGTGTGAGCATGGCCGCTGCTGGGAGGAGAGGGAGGTGATTTCCAGATCATTTTACTATGAACTGTTTGTCTTTTTCCACGTTCAGGTGTCAAAACAATATAGAGAAGAACTTAATTTAACAAACCTCTTACTTATCTTGCAGTGGACCCCAGACAATATCCCATAGTACCAGGCACAGTTAAAGTCACTCCTCCAGCCTCAAAGACTTTACAGTCTAATACCAACCTATGTTCAAACTTAAGTCATAGTAGTTGTAGTTTTATCTGAAACTGACGGAGCAACCCAAATGCTGACCTATCCTGTTTCAATAAGTAAGATAGTTTAGACTGTTTTAAATAGCAGATCTTACTGAATTCTAGTTGAGTTTTTGACTGGTGCATCCAGCTGATGGTGAGGTGGGGCTTGTCTTGCACAATGAACTCTTCCATGGACAGAGCTGGACCTAAAGAAGGACATGGTGTTTAGTGGGACCCCACAATACTTCTTAAAAATATCCAAAGTATCCTTTTCTTGGAGTTGACTCTGTAATGGGAAGACAGGGTCCGAAGTCTCAAATGATGTTTCTTGCTGGTTTTTATAAATTGGTACTGCAGTCAAGATACACAAACCACAGGAATGGCATAAAAATGTCTGTAAGTGCACATTAATCTGGACACAAGTAAAATGAATTTGGAAATGGAATTCCTGTCTGACTAGGCTTCAGGTCTTAAACCTTGCTCTCTGGATATGTTATTCTGCCACTTTGAACTCTCCCTTCCACAGTTATTTCTTTAAAACAACGCCTGTAGATGAGAAGAGGCAGTGCTGCTCCTACAAGCAAACACACAAACAGGAATTCATAAAAGTACCTGTTACCTGGTAAGCATCCTCATCTCCAACTGCCTTAGAGGTGCAACTGAAGCTTCTAACTCCTGTTCCAGCCAGGTCCTTTTCTTTCCCATTATTTCATTTTTAAGAAACACAATAAATGATAGAAATGACTTCTCTGTTTTCTATTTTTAGTTTAGTTAGTCCTATCTATATGGCAGCCCTGTTCCTTACTGCTAAGCCATTTCCATCTTGCAGGCTTCCTCTGCATGGCCATTGCGCCGTCAACTCCAACCAAAGCAAAGCAGACACCTAAAACTGCTCCCTTATGCCACACCAAATTAGTTGGAGGCTACCTGCTGTTTCTCTCAAGGATGCCAGAGAACTGATTAGGAAAACACCTTCATTACCCTGCAGGCAGCAAAATCCAGGGAAAACCAAGCTTGTGAACCACCAAAAGACACACCACATCTTTGCAAAGCCTCTGGAGAGAAACCACAGGGTTATTCCTGTAACAATGGCTGGCACAGGGAATGGAAAATCACTTGCTAGAGAGTTAAACTGTCTCCTTGCCTTCTGCTGCACGAAATGATGGCTCATCTCAGGCATTTCATCTCTGACTGCTTGCTTAACCAACGCAGAAAGGGGTTACTGTTGCTGTGCCAGGTATTAAGGATATATATTAAGTCAATACATGTCTTACGTGTCCTGGGTAAGTGAAAAAGTTTGTTACATTCCCACATGATATCTTACGGGCTGGTAAAGCTGCTTTGGGTTCTAAGTTACCCAGAAGTACAACACTGCATTTCACAGCAAAAAGGTTGGATAACTTAAAACTCTAAAAAAAAATCTTTTCTTGGTACAAGTGTCGTTGATTTTCTTTGGCCTCCCTTGAGTTTTCTGGATGTTAAGCAGAATGAAAGCAAATACAAAACTGGAGTAACAGGGATAAAGCTCTAAGCTATATACGTGCAGATTTTTTTAGAAATATATATGTGTATATAAAGTTTGCAAGCGAAGAGTTTCTGTTTTCAGTGGAAAAGTTAATACATATTAACTCAATGCCACTTTAAATAAAGATGAGAGATGTAAGGCAATTCAAAGATGGTATTTAGAAGTGTAAAGCAGATGAATGCTGATGAAGACTACATCACATGCAGTAGATTTACTGTGTCAGAAATTTGATTTTTTTTCAATTGATTTCTTCTGCAATGATGTAGAAATAGCTATGACAAGAAATAGCTATGATAACAAAACTACTAGCCTCCAAAGGAGGCAAGGCTGATTCAAAAGTCAGTAATATCACTTTACTGGACATCCAAAGTGGAAAAAATAGAAGCTAAAGCTAATAGTATTATTAGATATTAATGCCAGTTCATCAGCAATGGAACTGCCTGCATTTGAGGAAGCTGTATGCTAACAAATCTCCCTATAAAGAGAATAACGAGAAGACTTTTTTTTTTTTTTTAATTCTGTTTTTTACAATATTTACAACCATGTTTAGTGAAAATTTTGACCAAATGGAAGTGTGTCCAAGCAGTAAACTTTTCACAGGCTACGATGAGCTATTGCCAGGGAAGACTATCTCAAAATAAAATATAATTGTATAATGAGAGAGCATTATATTGAGAAATGCCTGTAAATTGGATACTTTTTCTGGGTGGAGTTAGCTTTCTGGTTGGCAAATTTAACCAGTGTTCTCGCAGATGGACTGGCAGCCTGGAAATAGGTATTTCAGGCAGTGGCTTCCCAGGTGTTAATTTAGGAACCTCAGTGTTCAGCGCTATTTATTAACAGTTTACTTTACAAAAAAAAAAAAAGTTTGCTTTTTTTTTAGCTTCAATGTATCAAAAATGTAAAGACACCTAGTTTGCTAAAATATTTATGTTGATTTTTGATTATAATTTGGATTTTAGGGGGTATGCTAGCTTGTGCCAACATTATGCTGTTGTGACTCCTAGCAGCTGTCCATAAAATACAGAACAGCTCATTCACTCTAAAGAGTTTCACGTATCCATGCCATGCATGGGGCTTTGTAACTTCAGGGTAGGCAGCGGTGTTCTCTTGCGCCATCCACAAAAGCCGGAGCAATAACAAGGTGGGAGGTTTTCCTGTACGCTAATATATTTAGTCGCAGAAGGATGTGTCCTCAGCGCTGACAGTCACAGTCAGCTCTGCCTCAAAGGAAGAGGTTAGGCTAGAGTATCTTGAGCATGCTTTAAATTCTCTGTTAAATAGCAAATTGTTTCAAATGGTAAGGGTTATTCAATACGGGAAGCGCTTTCCCTACCTTTGCGATAACAGAGCCATTGAAATTTGCTATTTTTCAGTATTTCCAGGATATCTTAACAATTACGAGCGCTTTTTTTTTTTTCTTTTTTAAATTGATGTTTTGCCTGTGGATTTAGATGGCTGGTACTGTGCACTTCCCCATTTTGCAAGCCTGTAAAACAGAGGAATACGGAATAACTCCTAGTCTGGATTTACATTCTGGACCTCCAGGCTTGTGTCCTACAACATCTTACTGTTTGTACCATTCCTCGAGGAAGGCATGAGCCCCACTGACCTTACTGGGGATATTTGCCTGTGTAGCATCATGCGATGATTGGCAGCAAAATTCAGCCATCTCACCGGTGACCTGCAAACTCTTTGCACCAACTCCTCTGTCATAAAAATTCTTGCAAACCTAGATATTAAAAATAGGAATCTTCCTGAAATGTAGGCTTTCTTTAGGTTACCTTCCTACCCTTTTTAATATGGCAACTTTAATATTTTCATCCCTTTTCACAGTGAGAAACAATGAATGCGCCTGGCAATAATTCTTTTTTTTTTTAAAAAGAAAAAAAAAAGAAAAAGAGAGAAATCAACTTTAAGCTGTAATTGCACCCCAAGTATCGCAGCTAATTAAAGCTGTGCCCAAAGTGAAGCCAGGGCTGCAGCTGCTGGCAGCAATGTAATATTAAATGCCACCAGCTGTGGCCCATTACTGACCCTCCCAGTAGTCAGGGTAAGAAAAGGAGTAATTAGAGGAGTTTGGTAAAATGTAGCTAGTATAGCATGGCTGGATTTTGCCTACTGCAATAACACAAAAGGTATCAGCTTACCTTGGAATGGAATATACTGATTAGTTTCCATTTGTTTGCTTTTTGATGGTGTGTTTGGGCTGTGTGTTTTAAAATTTATTTCTGGCCTGCAGGAATGAGAATCCTCTGCTAGAGGAATTGTAAATGTTTTACCAAGCTTGCAAATGTTGTTCCTGAAAGTTACCCAGAAATAAATGCCAGTTCTAGCCACATAAAAAGGCAGCTGGTTTGGTTAACAGCTGTGTAACTTCTTGATTTTTTTTTTTTAATTTATTTCTGTAATTCTCTCTTTCTGTGGTGAGAGCTGCATTCAGCATTAAGTGGTCCGTGTATGGGCACCACAGCCAGGCAACCTTTAACAGGGTGAATTGAAGATTTTGCTCTAACGTCATGATGGTGCTTATTTTTGTGACTGTGGCTATGAAGTTCTAAATATGCTGAATTTGCACTTGAAAAATGGTACTTCTACCTTTTCAGGTTTTGGGGGCCAAATCTCTGCTTCAGGTAGGGGTCTGCAGATTGGTAATGCAAGCAGAAGTTCTGGTTGGAGCAGAAGATATTTCCTAGGAGATACAGATCTCCCAGATTATCCTTGACTTCAGAGCACTGAAGAGCGGTTTCCTTCTGTCTCTTTAAAAAAGCTTCTCTATCTGCACTTTCTCAAGTGCAAATACTGATTTTTCAGTGAATGCCACACAAAACTGTAAGATATGCGCTTAGCAACTTTCAAACCTAGCTCTGCATTAACACATCAACAAAATCACAGTGTGCTCCTGGTTTTAAGTTTTCATTGATCATTGGGGTGTTTTAGCTGTTGTTAGGACAGTGGACCTTTGTTTCCAGATACTTTTTTGAGTGGGATTCTTAGGGATAATGTAAAGTTTTCTGATAGGAATGTGTTGATGGTAGGGAATTATTCTAGAGGTTTTCATGTAAGAGTTTGCTGATAGTGGAATATTTTTGTGGAGATTTTCATGCAGGAATTTGTTGGCTGTGTAGTCTTATTGCAAGAGGAACGATGAGTTTTAAGGTACAGGATGGGAAGAAGGATGCTAATTTAGTGTGAATTGATGAAAACTGGACACTTTGTAAGGTGCAGCATGGAGGGCAATGTTGAGGGTTGGCTGTGCAGTGAAACTGGTACAGAAAGTTAATGCAGAATGGGCCGAGGAGGACTATGCCTAACTGATGTGTTTCCCAGCATCTCAGATGGTTATAAGCTTGAACCTCAAAAAATTCAAGTCAATGTGAAATAACTGTAGAAAAATCTTGTCTTGAGTCATATATTCTAGTAAACAATAGCAAATTCTTTTATCTTTCCAGAGAAAACTTGAGTAAAGTGGATCAACGGGGATGGATAGTATTGAAATGGATTAATTACTGTGAGGATTTATTATGGGAAGTGATGGTCATCAACTTCCCTAACATTGGCATTGCACCACCACAATTGGTACCAACACTGCGCTCCAGAGGATGCAGTTTAAGGTTCTTTAAGGCTCTCATTACTCAGGTGTGTTTCAGACCAGGGTCTAAAGGAACTAAGTAAACACTAGGAATTCTTATTATAATCATTGCTTAATATATAATTGCTTTCTATTTAATTTCGAAGTGGTACATCCTAGTGATATGCGCTGTGGTAAAATATATTCATTTGGTGGAAAAAGTAAAGTTGTGGGTAAGGAGCCATGCAAAAACTAACAATAATAACTATCTTTCGTAAGATTAGAAAACTTTACTCTTGGTTCACAGTTATGTCTGTAAAGGCAAAAAAGTCTTTAGGTTGTCTGTAGGTTCTTTAAAATTCAGAGCAGAATAGGAAATGGTAACATGAGGAAGTTAAGAATGCCTTAGCTGTTTCATGGGTGAGTCTTTGTGCCTAGCACTGAGAATTTCATTTTATCTGTTTAATACAAAGCATGAGAAATAAAGTTCATTATTTAGTGAAGAGAGGGGACAACACAAGGTCTCCAATTTTATCCAGTGTCACCTTGTTCACTTTTCTCAGGATGCCAAATGTGTATGCTACGGGCACTCTTCAGATCATGAGCTGCAAGGTGAATAAGTTTCATATCAGTCAAGTAAAAGACATTTCTGTTAATATACATTCTTCCTCTATCTTCTTGGTTACCGTTGTCACTTGTTGACATTCTTGGTATTTTGGTATTCTTGGAATTTTCCAGTAGGTTTTTCCCAGTACTGTTTAGTTTTGGGGTTTTTTTTTTGTTTTGTTTTGGTTTGGTTTTTTTTATGCTGTGCTCCATTTGTGTTTGGGTTTTGTGGTTTTTGGTTTGGGTTTGTTTTGGTTTTGTTTTTTAAATAAAGTTGGCCATAATGGGAATATTCAGACTCTTAGATGCACAGAAAGGGCACAGGTTTCTCCTTTCATAACTCCCAGAAACATTCATGAATTCTGCCTACTCAAAATTTGTCAGCAGGATACGTAATAGAAGTGCAACCTTTTAAACAAATTGAGTAATATTTTGGTTAAGAATGCATATAAACTATTCATTCTGTGTTGTAATATCTTCAGAGGAGAAATAAACACATAAAACAGAAGTGTATCACATTTTCCACAGGCTTATGACATGCTATTTATCTCACTTCTTTTAATTATATTTTGAAAGATTACCAGGGCCTTGATGTAACTTGTGTAGAGACTCTCCCAGACTCAAAGTGGTTATGAAAATAGGTCAGTCTTGGGGCTTTAGCATGTCAGGTTGATGAGAGAGCACTTGTTAAGAAAACAAATCTACTTTTAGCTATACAGATTAAAAATATGCTAACTATGCATTCCCAAATGACCTCATTAAAAGTTCTGCCCTTTAGATACGAGGGGAGGACTGTGGGTTATGCTACAAATTAAAGGCTTAGTTGGGAGGCAAATTTCTCTTTTTCCCTGAATTTTCAAGGAGAATGCCTAGCTTTGTGTTTCCTTTTACATGTCTGAATGGCTGCCTGTTCCTACATGTGTGATTCATTCTCCGGAGAAGATGTCAGAGCTGTATTATTTGACTGACTCGATGGGAGTAGGGCCAGATCATCTCAGCTGAGTCACCCGAATGGTAATATTTCATCAGGCAGACAGACCTCTGGCTCATGACTTACAGTGCTTGAAAGAGGTAGGGAAGGGAGAAGAAAGACCCAAGTTGAATGCTTTTCACCCCAATGGCCCTGCTGGCTCTGTGCTACGAGCAGCACTACAGGGAGGCTTTCCCTGCCTTTGCTGTTTGTCATGGAAAAAAAAAATAAATAAAGTCACAATAGGGGTTTGTTCCAACTTGGAAAGGAGGAATTTCTGTAGTCTTGAAGAAATTTATTGGCTAACGGAAGTGTTTCCTACCGAGCTCTAGCACCGTAACATTACTGATATGTTACTGATGGAGACAGAGCAAATCACAAAATATCTTTTCTGAAGTGAATTATGAGTCCAGTAGTGCAGATCAGTGTTTCAGAACAACACTATGAAAATGTAGTTAAGTGCCTTTTTCAATTTGAACTTTGGTGTTTTATTTTTTTTGTTGTTACATTTATGTTAGAAATGAGTTAACTTTTTAAATTTTACTTTCTTGGTTTCAGTACAAGAGCAGGAGTTGACTGGAAGCCAAGGATTTTTGAGCAGTCCCATGAATTGGGAAATTCCAAACCCCAAAAGCTTCTCCTTCTTAATTTCCTTCATTCTTTCAAAAATAATGCAGATCTGTTCCCACTGGCAGCTTGCAAACAGTGCAGAAAACCCACTCTTGACTACCCAAATAGGATGACACTAGAAATTTGGAGACACCTTGCTGCACAAAGAATCTTTTTTCTTCCCATGTCTTCTACTAGGTAGGCTCAGGGAGCTATCTGAAATGGCAGTTCTGACCTCTTTTATGCTCAATTATCCTCTTACTTAGCTTAGTAAGAGTGTTTAGACGATGGTATCCAAACAGAGATGAAGAAACTATCCTTGCAGGGGCATGAGAAGATCTAGGATGATTTTGGCTTGCTTACCTGCAGGAGGTGGGGTATGTAAGGGAGTAAGTGCCAGCACTTAGTTCATCTTCCAAGGGAGTGGAGCCTGCAGGAAACTAAGTGCTGCCCCACATTTTGGCTTCTTCTTGCTCTCAGACACTCACTAGCTCCATTAGCTGCTGCGGTCTTACCACAGCCGAGCAGATGCAGAATTACAGTACGGAAATCTAACAGGGAAACAAACATTTGGCTAACCAGGACAATAGGGATTTTGTGAATTACTTTCTGGAAGAAGAGGCCGCTTGTTTGTTGTGCAACAATTCCATCAGAAGTGGTACAGTTCTGCAAATGTGCCTGCAGCAGCAGCTGCTTTGAAACCCCTGGTACTGGTGGTCTGCAGCCTGTGGATTGCTGGCTGGGCAGACAGCAACAGCTCTGCCCCCTGTGTCAGAGCATCTCAATTAGGAGCCCTTAATCTGCAAGTGTTGGACACCATGGGAAGGCTTTTGTAGAGGTGGCATGTTCAGATGGTGTGCATCTTCAGTATTCAAAAATATTCTGCACACTGCATCATGTCGTGTAGGGTACAATAACCTTGTGCACAGCTTTACCTCTTCAAAACCTGACCTAGCAGGTGATGGGTTAAGAATTTACCAGCTGTTTGCCATGAGCTAATAATTTGTGACACGTTTTTTGGGAACTCCTACCAATGTCTGAAATGAATAGAAATGTAGAATAATTCAGATTTGAAGGGACCACTGGAAGTCATCGAAGTCTGGTTAGATCAGGCTACTTGGGAGCTTGTCTGCTGGAATTTTGCATATCTCCAAGGATGGAGATTCTGCAGTCTGCTCCAGTGTTAGACCACTCTCATGATGAAAATAGTTTTCCTTATATCTATTGCATATATTATTATCTGTGGTCTTCTAAGGCCTGCCAAAAGCTGTATCTCATCTTAATGCTGCAGTTTAACTGGATCTGTAACAAACAGTGAATGTGAAATACATTTATGAGTATCTTCATATAATGAGTGAAGTTGAAAGAAATACTTTCTTCCAGGCTAACTGTCACATAGAAAAAGTTTTTCTTGAGTTTCTGACATTACACACAAACCTTGAAGTCTCCCTCCCCCCAAAAAGTAAAGCAAACATAAAACTGGATTAATTTTCTAAAGCAGTCATAGCAATGGCTCCTTTGCTATGATTCGACATAAGCAATTACCTTCAGCGCACTAGAGAGCTGTAAAAGCAGCAGGTGTGTTCCTCGTCTTGCTTTATCCCAAAATACAGCCTGAGATAACAGGGTGATGGCTCAAGGGCAAGAGCAGTTAATGGAGCCTTATTGCACGTTTCTCTAGCACTGAGAAACGACATGCAGCAGGAGAAGTTTGACACTGCACAGTTGCTGAAAATCTACAGCTTTCCTTATTTATCCAGGCAAGAAAGTGGCATTTTTTTGGTATGACCATTGTTTGGAATTCCAGCAATTCAAGTAGAGATAGAAGATACAATGGGTTCCTTAATACTTTTAAGATAACTTCAATTGAGATGTAATTGTGCAGGCAAATAACAGGAACTAAGGAGGAAGGGGGGGGGGGAAAAGTACTTGCAATCTTAGACTTCCC
>VZTL01041644.1:55548-71801 GCA_013400535.1 Scopus umbretta
AGAGAGCACAGGCTATACAGAAGTTTGCTTCAAATATTTACTTCTAAAAATCTGATGTTAATGTTACAAATTTCCTTTATTTCTTTACCTGTAGCTACATCTACCATTGAAAGTGATGGGTAATAAATGAAGTATCAAGAAGTATGAAGATGTTATGATATTTAATTAATAAGTTTGTAGTAGCTTTAAATGTACTTTAAATTTCCTGTACCTCCACAAACCTGATTCTCTCTCAAGTACTCTGTCTGAACGGGTGTGCTCCAAACTTCCTTATTTATGGTTCTCCTAAATGTGGGAAAACAGACCTTCAGTTCCTGCCTACTATTAAAGTCCGAGCACTACAGCTTTACAGCTATTTTGTCCCCTTCCAAGATGCCCCCTCTCTCTTTGTAGTGAGCTGTGGATCCCTTTCCCTGATGATATTCTCACAACCCAGGAAATGTTCCTGCTTTCCTGTTGCCCAAGATGATGTAGGGAAACTTCCAGCCTCACTGTAGTTTATCTATAGCAAACAGATGCTTAGGTCTGTGCATATAAATGGTAATTTTTTTGTTTGTTCTAGTGCAAGATCATTTCCTTAACTTGAAATAGCAGATACTTGCTCTATTTTTGTTGAAATATGGAAAAAAATATTTGTTGGGTCTTTTTTTTATTTTGGGTTTTTTTTTTTTTTTTGGTAAAGTTCTTTCTTGGGTAAAATTTTTGAAACCTTGTTTTAACTTCCCCCCCCCCCCCTTTTTTTTTTTATAATACTCAAATGTTAGTTGTCTTTTAATACTTGATATTATAGATTCTTTTGCATGAACTAAATTTTCCCCAGCCTTTGAAGTCAACAGAAATGGATACATTACCCAAAACCCAAGTAGCAGGCTACTTGCTGTCAAGTTGCAGGATTTACATGGGAAACTTCTAGGGAAAGGATGGATGTATGCACTAATAGAATATATGTAATTGTGACCTGTAATCTGCCAGGTTGAATGCATAAGCTTAAAAAGGCTCTAAGGAGTCCCTGAAGTTTGGGATGTCTGCATGAATCACTGCGATTTGTGCAGACTCATGAAGTGACCATGAGTTCTCAGATCAGCAGCACATTGCATGCCTTTGACTTGGTTTCTCTGCTCCTTGCTTGTAAAAGAAGTCTCACTTGCTTTTGCCATGGAGGTGGGGACAGGGAGCAGGAATGGCATGATTTACACAGGACATGACATTGGCATTAACTCAGGGTAGAGTTCATGGATGTCAATCTGTAGAATGGGTGCAGAGCTTTAACGGTGAAGGACAGAGCAAAAGGGGACTGAAATGACCAGGGGCCATAGAGGTGGCAGGGTCTATCACCAAGTGATGTTCACAGCCTGATTGTAAATGACCCCCCCGCATCCGTGGTTTAGCAGATAGCCACAATTCTCACTGCTAAAATGTGTCCATCTCTCAACCAACTACTCTGTGAAAGATTTTCCAACTCCTCTATAGCAGAGACTCAATAAGCCATGTAACTGCTCCACTTGAGCTGCACAAAGGCAGCTGGAGGCCATGTTAGGTGCATTAATCTCCATGGGAGGAAAGAAGTAGCTGAAGTGTTGACCTGAACAGAGGGGCTTTATGATCCCTGTTCCTTGGGAACTAGAAGCTGGCTGTCAGTGACAGCAGCCCTGCAGATGAGGAGTCTCAAACTATGGGCCAGCCCTTGCCTTTTTTCTGCTCTTTTGCTATCAAATTGGGAAGGACTGGTTCAAAGTGTCATGATACGTCAACGGCACTGGTGACTCCAAAAGGTGGATGTATATCTCTTCTTGACATGACTTTCTTGGTTTAATTCCTGTGCTGTGAAGGTTGGTGGGAACTGCAGCTGTGGGAGATGCAGCCGTGCATCACCCCTATGTGAGCATCATCCCATGGGGGATGCACAGCTGCAAGCTCCATCTGCTACAGTATTTCACCACTTACAAGGCAGGATTTACCCAACTGCACAAAAAGGAACCGCCATCCTCTTCTCTTCCTCCATCCCTCTCGCATATGCTAGGGGACTCACAGCCACTTCATGAGCATTGCTGCCACCGTTACTGTTAAATAACTTGATTCTCTTTTTTTTTCCATGCCTTTAAATGTGTCTTTTTACAAAAAGACATCTGAGAGCTCCTTAATGCTTCTCAAAGCCTCTTCAGAACTAAAAAGTGAGCTTTAGGAGATGGTTTCCTCCCCAATATAGTTAGCGTTTCTACCCACATTAGTCTCCCCCTGGTTTGCTGAGTTTTAGGAAATATCAAACTCCTTTCAGAGGACAAGACAACATATTTTATTTGACCTATGAACTTAAATGAGGAAATGCAGAACAGCTCAGGAAGCTTCCTTGTGTGCTTCTTAAATTTTCTAATCACTGCTTAGTCCATATAAACCTCACTGCTAGAGCACAAACATTTTGTGGGTTAAAAGCTGATAGTAGAAGATTAACTGCCTCTGCTTGGAACAAGTGTGTTATTAAACATGGTTCAGATCCTGCAGATTTAGTAATGCAGTTAATATTGTAAAGTTTATATGATCCCTATTTCAGTTCTGCAAGAAAAACTCTCTAGGAGCTCTGTCACTTCACTGTTGAATGCTGTGAGGAGGTGGGGATGGAGGTTTATAGAGAGGAGGAGTAATGGAAGTTTGCAGGGCCCAGCTGGCAGTGGGGTTCCACCAGCTGTCACCACATGATGCTGATCCCAAGGAAAAGCTCAGAGGGAAGCTCTGGGTGCCAACCGCAATAATATATGTATGAGTCCAGTGAGAAGAGGGACAGGGTGACACTGGCATTTGCTTTGGCCAAAGAATGACCCCGTCCTCCCAAGGCAGTTGCTGTGCTGGCATACATGGAGGAACCAACTGGCATCTCTTTGCCACGTGCTAGGGCTGGACCTATGTGGCAGGCAGTGCAACGGGAGAGCCTCTGCAGAGAGAGGCAGTTGGTGCTGAGGACCTGACCTCACGTTGTGCGTGTTTTCCAGGCTTTACACTGAACTAGCTCTGCCTGCTCCTGCAGCTCAAGCTCACCTTGGTCATAGGACCAGATAAGCCAGTTTAGTTTCATCCTAGAGCAGTCCGGTCTGGGTACCTCGAGGCTGCTCTGCAATGTGAATCAAAGTGCAGGAGCTGGGGACAACTGGAGCATTTGCTTCAAAAGTGGGAGCAAAAGAGGTGGTTGCTCTGTGAACACCTCTTGGGATTGCTGCTCTGTCTCCTCCAGTTTTTTTAGCCTTACATGCTGAGCTTTCCTGCTCTTCAAGCTGCCTCTGTGTGCTAGCATTTTTCGAAATCGCCAGTGGAGAAAAGATGTTTGCATTGGTTTAATCCATGCATGAGGAGGACGAAGCAAACCTTTTGTGCTCACAGTACAAAGGACTATGTTTTACAAAATCTTGTGGATTAGTTTTTAATGTCCTTCTCTCAAGCTTGGTGCTCCCTTGTTTCCCTTTGCTCCTTAGTGGGCATTTTCACCACTTAGACGTTACGGCGATGCACTTTCTACAGGAGTCCCAAACATGAAGCTGGTCCAGCAGTGAAAGGCTGGTTTCAGGCAATGACTGATCTTACGTGAAAAAAAACAAGGTAAATTCACATTCATGATCACATTTGCTCTAAGTATCTGGTCTATGAGTGTAGGTGTTTGAGAGATGCAGAGAACATCTTTATGAGTCAGTAGGAACTCTTTTGTACAGATTAAGAGTGAAGTTTATGATCCTTGCTAAAAGAAAATGGTGAGCTTTTTGTTACTGTTGCTCTATGCATTTCACATCATCGTGGGTGTCTGCAAATTGTACTCCCCAGTGTGCTTACCGCTGTGATGTGCTTTGGGTGCCCTTTTCACTCTATGCACTGCACTCTATTTATGTGGTTCTCCCCCTTCTCTCTGTTGTTTGAGGATGTCTTCTCCTCCAGCAGACTGCCTTGCTAGCTGACCACCACCAGCCAGGACCAGAGCAGTGTTTGGGTCAAATGGAAATTTACCTCTGCTTTTCCTGCACTTGCCAGTGCTGTTTAAATATTCTGTTCTAGCAGCTTTACTATTAGAAACAGCATGCTTTGCCAGTGGTATTTTGGGACCCAGGAAACTAGAAATTTATTGACTCCAGTGTGTTACCTGCAGCCATCTCCTCTTGCTCTCACCCTTCAGCTCTTGGCTAAAGGGGGACACTTGCAATTGTATTGGAGTTTTTTGCTGTGGATGAGAATAATGCCTCCTCTCTCTTGCAATATCTCAAAAAATTGTCTTCCTGATTTTTATTTCTAATATATTATTTATGCATGTGTAAGAAATAATTAAAATACTGACATTGCTCAGGTGCGCTTTGTGTGTAAGGAAATGTAATAGTAAATATTTAATTATTTAAAAACCAAGTTCATGTTCATGTAGCGCCATCTATCACCAAGCCTTTGTAGCTGCACAAGACAATGCATTCTATTTTTAGAGAGGTAACATAACTCTTGGCAGCACTTTAATATTACTTCTTGGGTGTGGGGGGAGAAAATTTCGCAGCTCTTATTTTTCAGGGTGTTTGGTAATACTGCATCCATCCGCGTACACAGCAAGTCAGTGAGTTTGGTGAAGCTTATCTGTGCGTGTATGTGGAGACTAGGCTCTAATTGGCCTACGGGAGCTCAGCAAAGAAATCAGAGACTTATTTTGGCTTACTTAAGGAGTGGAAATTCTCCATCTTTCCTTGCCAATCTAAGGCTAGAGGTGGATGGAGACGGGCAACACATACTGAGCTGTGTTCATGACTTCAGTATAGTGCCATTGACCCCTATATCCACAGAATAACAACAACAAAAAAAAAAAGACGTTTTGGTGTGAGTGCAGCAAAGATTTTCCTGCTCCTTGTACCTTTTTGACCTACAAGTTCAGTCCCATCCTCAGGTTTATTCTTATTTTTCCATTTTTTTTTTATCGCAGTTGACTGCTGGGCTCTGAGCACCTGTCTGATGTTTCCAGGAGAGGTGGACTCATGTACAAGTGCAGCCCAGTTCACAGCACAGCGCTTGCCTGCTGGGCATGTACCTCCTGCATTTCAGGGGGTTCAGACTAATTCCCGGTGACTTTCCAGAGGGGTTTTCCAAGCAGCTACCCGGGAGGCTTGTCCTCTGCCAGATGTTCATCGTTGCATGCTTAGTAAATGGTAGGCATGGAGAACTCATGGGTGATGTATTAACACTCTGGCGTTAATAATTTGGTGAATACAACTACCAGTGCCAAATATTTATATCCCACGATGCTACTGCTGGAACATTTTGAGCAAATCCCCTGCAATGTAAAAATATATTCATGTTTTTTTTCCATGAAGTTTGCCTACTTCATCATTGTCTGCCAGAAGCCATGTGAAATCGCAGTTGGATTGGCTTGAACTCAAAACTGAATCAGAACTGGCTTTTTTTTTTTTTTTTTGTTTTTTTGTTTCCCACAGACTTGAAGAGGTGAAGAATTATGTGAACCTAGGCAAAATGAAACAAAGTGGGCTGAAACAAAACGAAGTGGGCTGAAACCCCTACTCACAGTAAGAAAGGTGAAAGGTGGGTTGCAGGAGCTGCTCAAGGGTGACCCCATATCAAGAGCACAACTTCAATCACGTGTGTGTGTGCTTACAGCTTGGTGAGACCCTAAAATCACCAGGAGCATTTTCTGCTCTTCTCCTGCAGTGAAGCCCCGGGTATGTTGAGCATTTTCTGCTCTTCTCCTGCAGTGAAGCCCCGGGTATGTTGAGAGTAGAGTGGCTCTACCGTGTGGCAGGACACAGGGCTTGACACAGAGCACACCAGCAAGAACTTCACCCCGCACATTCTCTCCCACCAGAGACTTTCATGCTGTAAGCTTTGCCTGTGACAAAGTTGGTAAGTCTTGTCTTAAGAACTTTACTTCAATTTGTGAGTAATTGTGGAAGGCCGGGAGAAGAAAGGGGCATCGATATTTGCTTAACAGCTATTTGCTTATCAAGAACTGTGCTTATTTGTGTATGCGTGCTCATGGGCTGGGAAGCAGGAAGGTTTCTGGGTACTCCCTGCTGTTACCTGGTGGTGGTTGTGTTGCTTAACTCATTTCCATGCAGCAAAAGAGATCCAGAAAAGGATGGAGAAGCAGCAGCGTTTTTTAGTCTTATTGCAGCATCCCCGCTGGCAGATCTGGCTGCACTGAATGACGGTAGCTCCTTGCACCATCTTTAGAGCTAATTCCCTCTGCTAGAGTGCTGGGGGAAGTGTGAGAGGGTGCATGAGCTGTCTGATTCGGCTCCTCCATGGAGCCAGCTACAGCTCCAGAGGTGGAGAACCTGCCTCAGAGGAATCTTTCTGTAACTGCATCACTCTGCTGCACAAAGCCGAGCCGTTTCTTTCCTCCCATTTCTTCTTGCCCTTTCTTCCTCTTCAGTGGAGAACCATGTCCTTGGAGCTAGGAGATAAGCAGCCATGGGCAGAGCTCTGCCCGCTTTGCCTGTGCAGGGTGCAGAGGTGTCTGAATCACTGGGAACAGCCTTCTCTGGCAGAGCCAGAGCCTGTCCCAGGTGTGGGCAGAGAAGAGTCATGTTGTGAGAAAAGGCAGCAAAGCTTTTAAAACCCATCCGTATGAGGCAGGTGCTAAATATGTCATGCATCTCCCAGACAAGCAATGCTTTTAAACACATGCTGACTTTAAGCAGGTTAATGACATGCTCCCTGATGTGCAGAGCAGAGCAATGTGCTTTCATGCATAAATATAGTTAAGCCTGGCCTTGAATGCTTCTCTCTGGGAGTCATTTAGATATTACTGGAAGGTCCACAGATAGCATGATGTCATTGGCAAACAAGAACCAGAATAGAAAAATGGCTTAGAAACCAATAATAATGACAGTTATCCCCAGTAGTGAAGGAATAATGTGGGCTTTACTACCATGGGCTCCCTCTTTTCCTGTCCAGCTGATCGCACCATTAAATGCGACAAGGGATTTCTTAGCTTTGCTGGTGAGGGATGGTCCTGAGCAGTGCTGGAGGCTCTTGCAGAGGTTTGGGCATTCGCTGCAGTCCTGCCTGTCAGCAGAGGCCAGCACAGACCTCTGCACTGCCCGGCTGCCGGCTTGCAGCCACTCACTGGTTTTGGGCTCCTCTCCTAGAACTGTAGAGGAGGGTCTGATTTCTTTCTCCCTGGAAAGTGGCTTTTGAACATATGAGAACAGAATTATTATCAAGGCATCCATAGTTTAAAAGAGTAAAATAAATCCCCACATCACCAAAAAGTGTACTGTTCTGGGTTTAAGGAAGATTTCTTCCCCTCCACCCTGTAAAGTGGATGGTATGCAGTTTAAATTATGTATAGCTCTATTACAGAATGATCAGTGCTAAGTACATATGCATACACAGAGCACAATAAAATATGTATCTTTCCTTAATAATTTATGAATAAGAGGCATGACATGTATCAATTTCATTTAGACCCAAGTTCAAGAGAGCATTTAAACGTATTTCTATTTTTAAATCCACAAATCCTCATAATGGGACTGTTCAGGTGCTTTCAGTTAGATATATACTTAACAACCTTGCTGAATTTGAGCCATAATGATAATCAGATTAATATTTTGAACCAGTGCCCAAGGAAGCCAATGGGAGCCACTTCATCAATTTTACTAGGCTCTTGGAGTAGGATCCATTTTTTTTAATATATGTGTATGCATATATATATATTTTTAATGAAGAAAATTCAAGGTAGAGCCACGGAGAAATTGGTCTGTCTGAGCCTGGAGTCACTTTATATCATCATGGATTTCAGTAGCAATCTGAGAAAAGAAAGCAAGCTATCACAAAATGCCACTGGCAGCCGATTCACTCATTCCTCTATTACCCAGGACATGTCATGCTGAAGGCTGAACGCTCCCCCTGCCCGCATGAGTGAGGCAGCATCCTTTGGGTAACAGGAACCCATTTTTACCTAATAAAATTATAAGGATTTTTTTTCTGTCCTGCAAGATACGGGGAAAATAAGTTTTTATAAGACAAAATGTTCAAAAGCACTTCTATGACACAAGAACTTAAATCTCACTGGCAGACTCTCGGGGCTCTGACTGAACAAGGGGGGGATGACTGAGTCTGCACCAGCTGGTAAGATTAGGACTTCCAGCTCTGCAGAGATGTCCATGCTGCTGGTGAGTTAGCTCCAGCACCGTAACAGTTTACATTTGGGGATTTTTCTTATCCTGAATCTACAAATTCTAGAAGAACTACATGCCTTGTCTTCTGGGAGACAACTCTTGAGATATATTTATGTCTTTAATGGAGAGGTCAGAAAGGATAAGTAAGTCTGATCAAAAAAGCAGTTGTATTAAATAGGTCGTTTAATTTGGCCCTGATAGTAACGCTAAGGAAGCTGTACTTTCTAGAATGAATCTGCCATACGAACTTTAGCACGTACCTTATTTTCTTGTTTGTGTAGAAAAAAATTTGGGTCACAACAACTGTGACTCTGCTTTGAGTCTTGTATTTCTTCCCCAGAACATATCCAAAATTTCACTCTGGAGAATGTGGCTACAGTAATATCATGGAAAACATAAAAGAAGCCCAGGCTGCAGAAGGCTGCTGCTCTGCACAGAGCCCTCAGCGCAGCCAAAGAGGCATCTCATGGCCACGTGCTGCTTTCTGGGAAGACACGGCTCTTCCTTGCATGCTGTGCACAAATGCTCATTACTTTGTGCAGGGAAGGACCAAACAGGGAACTTGCAGGCATAACTTAAAAGCCCAGTGGACTGATTCCACTAAATAACTTTATCTTTTCTTGCCCTTTTTCCCCTCTCTCTCTCCAGGACATAGGCAAAGCTGGTGGTTTTATCTTTTAATATTTGCAAACTACCGGATGGCTGTGCTTTTGTCTTTAGCTTTTTGTGGGCAAGTAATAATTAATGGTTAATGTTTCCTTCTGAAAGCATCCCACGTGAACTGGCTCTTACAAAAGTAAATTAAATAGCCTGTATTTTATCACTTTATTGTTATTACCATTATTTATTTATAGCAAGCTGTATTGGGCTTTTGTTTATTTTTAAAACCCAGCGTTCATAGTTGAGTCTGTATGTTGGCTTACACATTAATACGGATGCAAATATTGAGCCATTCTGAGTAAAACATCTCCTCTAATGGATCTTTAGTATTGCTGTGCGCTGCTTCCACAAGGTGTTTTTGCAGCGAACTGAGAAAATCAGTCCAGACCTTACCTATAGTGCTAAAATTTAGGAGTTGATTGGTTTTTTCTGGCTGTTGTAATAACCAAGCTATATTGGGGTGGTTTGTTGTGTGTTAGGAAAAAAGTAATTTTCAAATTGTGGCCATCAAATTCTGAACCTCTGATGGGTCCCAAGCCCTCTGCCTCGAAAACTGTACCTTTGTATTGCTCAGCTGTAATTTCTGAGATCCAAAAATAATCAATGTACTGAGACTAAATGTTTTTTAGCTGGATGGGTTTTATTAATGTGATTTAAATGATGTTATGGCAATGTTTAATCTATTTCCTCTTCTGTATTCTTTTTATTTCCTAAGAAAACCCAGAGAGTGCTTTTTATGGTCTCATCTGGAAAGGGAAAGTAGTTATTTTTCACTTACCTCCAAGGGTTTACATTTTGGGGAGTTCACCGAGTAGCAAATGTTTAGTAGGTCCCCATATCAAGCCACAACTTTCTTTAATTCACTTCTCTAGATTAAAAATTTTTGGTTTAGATTTTAAGGATTTATGTCATATGTCAGTAGCTGTTAAACATTCTGTAGGAGAGAAAATCTCAGAAGACATGCATTTGTAGGTACAGTCCTTTTTACATGGGGCAAAATACAAAGGCCTGTAGGCAAGCCAATATTTAATTGTATGACCTAATGGCATCAAAATTTAGTTATAGCTCCCTTTAATAAAATAAATTTGGAGTCTTATATGATAATTCTAAAATTAGATCACACCACACGTTATGGCTGTCAGTCACTTTGTGAGATGAGTCAAGAGCCTTGCACATTTACTGCAGAAATGACCTTTTATTTCTGCTCTGAGGTTATTAGTTGAAAGGACTTTTTGAGAAACAGCTAAACTTGATGCATTGTTTAAATCATGTTTTTTTTAAAAGTCTCCCTTCTAAAAAAAGAATTGCCGTGGCTGTTTCAGACCAGCAGATACACAGCATAATGGAAAGTACTGAATGCTTAGGGAAAGAGTATGAGAAGCAGAGAGAGGTTATAGAGGTCCTGCTCATGGTACCCCCTTGCGGCAGCTGCCTGCTCAGAGATGCCTGGAGGTGAGAAGTCTGACCCCCTGCCTTCAGTAGCTGCCGATGGACTGATCTTCCATGAATTTGTCTCTACTTCCTTCGAGCCCTTGTGGGTTTTTCACCTTCACAGCGTCCTCTGTCAGCAAGTTCTGCAAATCAGCTGCATCTGTCCCCATAAAGATGTCTCCTGCTAGGCAGAGAATAGCCTGAGGCTAATGTCCCTGGTAGATCCTGTGTAAATCTTGACTGAAAGCAGGGACAGCTGCCCAGTCATTGATGATAACACCAGTTCCTAAATTTGGGCTTAAAACTTGAGCTTTAGGTGCCTTTAATGAGAAGCTTTTGTGATTTCCACAGCAAGAATTAACTATGACTTTCATGGCTGAGAAGGTGCAAGCAGCAAAAATTAGTTATAGCAAGTGGTAAAATATATGATCTTACAGCATCGGGTTGGAAACCTCTCTAGTTCTGCATCTGCTACCAAGTTTCTCTGCAACCCTGACATGCACAACCACCTCCATCTGAAAAGGAGATAGAAACGTTACCATTGACCTAAAAACAACAGAGCTCGCAGCAGGTGGACGCAGGCTACCTGGCACACTTTGATGTCTTTGCCCTCACAGCAGCTTTGGAGGACAAGATGGTGGCTTGATGACTCTCACTTCCAGCCTGGCATCTTAACAACTGAGCAGCTTGCTTTCTGGCCAGCCCTTTCCTACAGCACTAGTGTGGCATGAGGCTTAATTCATAAATGTCTGCAAATGTTTTAAGAAAAGCAGAGTGAAGGTGATGTTAGAAGAGAAGCGTGTTAGTCTGTTGGGCAGCAGCAGCTGGAATATCTCAGTGCTGCGATTATATTTGATGGCGCATGTACTTTGCTTCAGGAATGTTGCCAAATGGCATTTTATTCCAACCTCAGAGCTCTATGCAGATGAAAAAAGTTAAATTCCATGATTTTTGGCCAGAAAGCACCTGCAAGTCTTATACAGCTTAACCATGCTGGGACTAAGGCCTGCCTTGGAGCAAAAAGCACTGTTGGGGCTGATGTTGTTCATGCTCGGTCAGAGTCAGGGCTTTACCAGGGCTCTGACAAGAGTGAAGGTAAAAGTGGTGCTTCCCCAGCCACCTCCCCCAGAACTAAATGACAGAATTTCAGTCTGCTCCCCCACCCCATGGCCCCAGGAAGGGACAGCTTTCTCTTAAATGTTTGTGTATGTTAACAGAGGGCTGTTTGTTGGGTTTTTTTTAAAGACCTCATGATTCCTCATGATTCCTCTTTGGCCTCCATGTCAGGTGTGGCAGTTCTAGCACCAGCTGTGGTTGGATCAGGATTTTCTCCTATTTTGAGTGTTAGGAAAAGTTTCCCATCTGTATTTCTTTAACCTTGCTGATGCTTTTCCACTTTTCTTTTCCCAGCAAATGGAAGGCCATGAATTCCCAGCCCTGCAGATCATTTTTCTAGGTTTGTTTCTCAGTCATGGTGAGGGTAGACCCGTTGTCCTAATCACCTGCTGATTTCAAGTTCTTTGGGGATTGATCTGAAGCCCACTGAAGGCTGTAGAAATTTTCCCAGCATGGTCAACACACCCAGCTTCAAAGTATTACCTTCCACTGCATATTCCTGCAGGATAACTTGCTCTCACCATGTCATTTGGACTGCCCAGCTGAGGTTACTGTTGCTTAGCTACGAGACTCTATAATAAGAGCCCGAGCCATAGCGGAGTGAGCACTGAAGCATTTCAAATACGATGAGACCCGAAAGATGGTCATCAATGTATGTGTAGGAATGTTACAGGTCCTGAATGCTGAGGTTTAGCGACCGTGACTGTTAGCTTTTAGCTTATGTGGCTCTGCTTGTCACTAGCTTGGCTTTTGCTGGAGCTGGGTTGTTTGCAGTCTGTAGCCAGAGATGCTGATTTTAAGCAATGTGTGTGTTTGGGGGGAAATTAGTGAATAAAGGTCCTTGAAAGAGGGAAATGAGATCAGAGAGGAGCTCCTTGGGGGTTTCTGCAAGGAAAAACTCTGATTGCCAGAGTTAAGCCCTGATTACTGGAGTCAAGTTACATGATGCATTATCAGTGTGAACTGTAGAACCAGCCACGTGCGTTGCATTAAGTATTGACCTGTGTTCGCAACAGCAACGCCTTTCAGCTTTTCCCTGCCAGTTTGCATAGGTGACTTGTTTTATATCTCTACAAACTGCGATGGCAATTTTTGCAGTGTCACGAAAATGAATGCCACCAATTGCCCAGGATGCGTCTTTGGTTCCCAGAGCAGCTACATGTGAAAGGCAACAGTGCTGTGCTTCCGGCAACATTAATTAATAGTCTGGAGGCGAGTGCTCAGCTTGACAGCTGAATTTAACAGCAGTTCATCTGAATGCAGGAGAAGGTTTCTCTGAACCTCCATCTGGTAGGACTGTGAACGCAAGGACTCATGTTTCATCTTGGTGGTGACTGTGGTTGGGGTTTCTTGTGGAAAGGTAGCCTGGGAAAAGCTTTTCTTGAGGTTCAGCTTTCTTCAGTGTGAGTCAGCAATGGGAAATAAAGAGAAGAGCCAGCACCTTGATAGAGCTGTGTCACTGTGCCAGACTGTCCCCAGAGTGGGGCCACAAGGAGAGGCTGGAGTGGCTTCATGCTCAGGGAGCTTCCTTGGAGTTACTAGCTGCATTGGTCCATAGCTGGAAAGCAACCAAATCCCTGCCTGCATCTCTGGCAGAACGCCAGACCAAGAGGACCTACAGGGAGAGCAAAGATTGCAGTTTTGGCTTTCAGTTTATCTTCTGCATCTCCGAAGAATTCTTTTGGTGCTTGCATTACAGATGTGAGCCTGGGAAGACACCATGGTTGACCACAGAATGGGTCAACTCTGTTTTTGTTGTTTTATGGCAGGGAAACAATGGGAATGAAACCTGATCAGTTAAGAAATGAGGAGTTAATAATAAAATATTGTGCACTGGATGTCTGGTGCATATACAGTGACACAGCCCTACTGAGAAAAGGTACACCGAGTGTGACCTCACATTGTCATTATTTCTCGTTGTTAACAGCTATTTAACTTAAACATCTGTGTAAGCAGTGAGGAACAAACCTCCCCTGTGAAAGTTTCAGTGCTTTTTGACCCCCATCTCACAACCAAGAAAACTTCTTGGTGAAACACATGGTGATGTGGCGAATCTTTGCAGAGCTCCTTTTAGAACAACAGGGCAATACCCAAAAACTCATAACCGAGTGGGACGGCCTTGTGTTGTTGCCTAATAAAATACTGCATTAATGTATGGGAATTCATCTCACGGGGATTTGTGCCATATATATGCATAATTTATGGGGTTGTTCTAACACCAACAAAAAAGCCAAAGTTGGAAAATTGCCTGGATCACTGCCCAGGTTTTTCACTTGATTTCCTGTGTATTCACTTGCCTGTCACTTCTAAACCTGCTTTGCCTCTCGCTTAGCAGTGGAGTTGTGCCTGGATAAAGGCATTACATGTATACTAGCTAAACAGTAGTTTTATAATGCATATCCGTTGCTTGCTCCCAGGGTATCGCTCGAAGCAAGTTACTCTTCTGTGTTATGTTGTCTATTGATCACTCCTTTTCGCCTTTTATATTTGGTGGTGTTCTTTTTCCTGGCTCCTGCAGAAAGTGATGCCAGGCCATTAGGAAACTGAATTATTAAACCTTCATATGGATTTTTCTTGACCATATAGCTGACATTATCATGTAAGGACCCTTGCCTCGAGCTATGCGGAAGTGGTTTTGATAAGTGCTTGACAGCTCTCCTCGCTCCTTTGCTTCATTACCTTCCCTCTCTTTCCTGCTCCATCATTTCCTAGAGGAGGAGAGTCCAAAAACCATTACGCAGAGTCATTTCGTTTTCACCGTCAGGCTCCCTTCGCTAGCAGCCACACAAATGACGAGATTTTTCTTTCTTTTGGCTCTGGAGGTACACAAACAAATCAGCCCATTTGCTAACAGCCTCGGCGCTGACACCATGGTATCCATGGCAACGCACCAGCCTCCACAAGCATCCGCAGACGCTTCAAAAATCAGAAATACCGAGTGATGACAAGGAGTCACTTCAGACAATGGATGTTTATAGGTGTCGCAACCACCTGAAATACTCCTCTCTCCACCCATCGGCTCTTTGATTATAATGTGCTTTACATTTGTCTTGCAGCGCCTTTTGTCAGAATGTAAGAGTCAAGGCAGAATTAATCCTTGTTTTGATTTTTTTTTTTTTTTAATTTTAAATTTACATCACTGGCTGAGGTACCTTATGGGAATGAGCACCCTAAGCTCCACTGTTGACTTTCCTCTTTGAACTGGGTTGGAGTACAGGTTCTTCAAATGATAAAATCCAAAGTCATAATTGAAAAAGAAGTGGCCTACGTCAACGCAACTAACAGATGTAGTTGTGTGACTGCTAGGCTGAGTGGTGATTTGCCCCATCGCGTTGCATGAACTACTGCTTTCCTGTAGTGTCAATAGGTTTAATAAGATCCTATCAACCATTTTTGGGGAATGTTTTTACATAAGTTCACCCACCTGCTGGCATGGCAGAGACTATACTACTGTGTTTACAGCTGCTAGCCTTCACTGTCCCCATGGGTTCCTCAGCTCTGCTTTCAGGAGATAACATTCAGGTGCACAGGCTGCATTTCTGAAGCTGCTTGCAGCAAATAGATCGGTTCATTAAACCAGGAGGCTTACATGAGAAAACATCTGTAATTCAGACTGGGTAACTGCAGGTGGAGTACCGATTTGTGCAGCTAGATAACTATGGGCAAATATATGGGCATAAGCTAGCATGAATTTACAGATGGCATGGATGTGCTACCCCTCAGGACTCTACCCCTCATTTTTCATGTACAAAGCAGACTGTTAGAGTCACATGCTGATGATAACCCTGGAAGAGGAGCAGTTTTATAACATAGAAAACCAACAGGTAGTCTTCAGGCATTCAGGACCACCTTCCTTGGGCTGGGGAAGTATTTCTGCCACACGGAGATGTGATGGGTGTGCTCATCGATCAGGCTGAGGCCATTCTCAAACCTAGATGGGACTACTGCATTTGTTGTTTGCACAAAAGCTGAGTATGAGGCTGAATTTGAAGCTTGGTCATGGGAAAGAGGCCAAGTACGTTGATGCTTAACCTCAAGCCACGGTTTTGGTGAGAAAATAGCCCCTCATTCTGTCTGCAGTGTCTCCCTTCTCTTAACAAACAGCAGTAGTGTTTTATTTACAGGAAGGGGAAAAATACAAAGCCCCAAACCCAAGATGAACTATGTTGTCCCATATTGTGGTGTTAACTTGATTAGGCTAATCTGTTTTCAGCTGATAATTTAAGCTTCAGGCTTGAAAAATGCAGTAACATTTACATGTTTGAACATAACAAGAGGAGCATATTAAAAAGTAGAAAGCCTTATCAAAATTCCACATTAATAAAACAAGCTATCAGTGCATCAGAGAACCGAAGAGCTTCCATGTGCAAGCATGCAAGATGAGTAATAAATTCCTTCTAGGGACTTTAATCCCCAGCAGCTACTGTTGGAAAAATTCAGACTTTCCCCTAGAACAGGAAATTAAATCTCAAAAATAGTATATCCCTCATGTTCTGACCAGTTTGACTATTCAGTAACTTACACATCATATTTATTTTGAAAAGCAACTTTTTCATACAATTTTGCTACAGATGCAATGTGTGAAGAAATTTCACTACTTCAACCTTAATGTGTGTTCTGTTCATCTTCTGTTCAATCTTGTAGGTAGGCAGTGGATGTTTATTTTTTTATTTCATTAAGAAGACCTAGTAAGACTGAGTGATGCAGTGGTTTTATTCCCACAGCTTTCAGGACAGATAAAGAAGGCATTACTTGTACTAGTGAGAAGCTAGAGATGGCAAAACAAACAACTCAAACTTGCATTTATTATGTCTTGGAAATCATCGCTCCCTGTTACAACTTGAAAATGTTAAGAGCAACAAACCTCATTTTCCTAGAGAGTTTGATTTTTTTTTTTTTTTT